>APFE030053997.1:11649-56375 GCA_000404065.3 Pinus taeda
GCCTTGGGTATGACAAGGCAAGAACCGTTGGACTTGATCATGAAAAAGAAAAAATATCACTTTCTTTGAATAGAATGAGAAGTTCTTGGACTGACCATGGGGTGTCCATTGTATCTGATGGATGGACAAATGTAAAAGGCAAGCCATTGATAAGTGTTCTTGTTGTGTCTGTTAGTGGTGCCATATTTCTAACTACACATGATTAATCAAACAAGTTCAGGACCGCTATCAACATTGCAGAAGCATTACTTGAAACAATTGACCGTATTGGGCCATACAATGTCATCCAAGTCATCACTGATGATGCTGCTAATTGTAAGGCAGTAGGAGCAATTATTGAGGCTAAATACCCCAACATATTTTGGTCTAGATGTTTGGTTCACACAATGAACCTTATGATGCATGATATTGTCAAGAACAAAAATGCACAATACAAATGGATTGGTGATTTGTATAAGAAAGGCAATCAAATGATAAAATTTATTACAAATCATAGCAATACCCATGGCCTTTTCCGTTGTCACTCGAGATTGGAGTTGTTGAAGATTGCGAAGACTAGATTTGGTAGATATTACCTCACCTTTAGGTGCCTTTTGAAGGTAAGAGAGTCATTGGCTAGCAAGGTATCAAGTCCACATTGGCAGGTATTAAAGGAAAGGGCTACAAATGCAGCTGACAAGCGAGGTTTTGAACTAGTGGAGGAGACCACTCTTGATGATCAATTTTGGACAAGTGTGAGGCATGTATTGGATTTCACCAAGCCCATTTATCACATGATTCGATTTGTAGATACAGACAAACCAGTGATTGGCGAGGTGTATGAGTAGATGGATACCATGTTGGGGCAAATAAAAGATATTGTTCATAATAGAGATCCCAACTTGTACAAATTGATTCACGATTGTGTGTGTGAACGGTGGAATAGAGTTAATCTTCCACTACATTTCTTGGTGTATATCCTTATGCCAAAATACTATTCTACATCTTGGTTGGGCTAACCTGCACCAGGGGATGGGATTAGGACCAAACCCTATTTAGATCCAGAGGTAACTAGTGGATATTTGCAAGCATTAGAAAAGTTGATACCTGATAGGGAGGAATGTGCAGTTGTGCGCCTTGAAATAGGCAAATACTTCAGTCGCACTGGTTTGCTTGGTAACTTACATGTAATGGACAACAGAGATAGATTTAATTCTCTCACATGGTGGGAAACATATGGTGGCTAGGGACTTTTGCCAAAATTGGCAAAAAAAGTTCTTTCACAGGTTGTAAATACTTCTTCTACAGAGAGGTGTTGGAGCACCTATAGCTACATACATAATGTGAAAACAAACAGAATCAATGAGAACCGAGTAGAAAGCTTGGTTTATGTGCACTACAACTTGAGGTTGTTGAGTCATTACTGTGATCAGGCTTATGAGGATCCGACATATAAACTTTGGGACAATCACCGAGAGGATGACAATTTGGAGGATGGCATTGTACATCTTGAAGAACTGGAAGAGGAACTTATAAGAGATGAAGATGAAGTAGCTGCAGCAGCCATGCCACCTCCACCTCCACCATCTACTGGTAGTAGTGCTCGAGTTCTGATCTTGTTCCTTTGTTTTCGCCACCTCCATCTACACCCTCACGTGGAGGTTCTAGTTCTGGTTGTCAGTGTGTGTGGGAGACTCCTAGAAGACCACCATGACCTACTTCTTATACTCTAGGAGACTCTCGTGGCAAGGGCCACATGTAGATTTATAGTTTACTTGTCTTTTCTAGTTTCTATTAGACTTTAGTTTTCATAACTGTTGAATTTTGAGTCCTTGACTCTTGACTCTTGACTCTTTCATATCATAATGATCTTTTTTGTAAACAATATATGTCTGTCACAATGAAAATTTGATGTTTGAAGTTGGCAATTATAACTCATTGGTAATGATTGTGAATTATGAATATGATGCTTCGTGAAAGACTAAAGTTGTTTCATTTCATTTCATTATTCATGTTTCATTTTATAACATTTCATTTCATGTTAACAATTAGAAGTTAGGACTTAGAAATATCTAAGATATTACTTCTTGTAATGGTTAAGCTTAGCTTACAAGTACAACTTTGGTGATCAATGATGATAAATGTTATATACTGAATTTTCAATTTTGAGAGCTTGAAGTTGAAACTTTAAGATTGAATTTGATGAATCATGATTCACGAGAGTCAATATGTTGCAGTTGTAATATGTATTTTACTAACTTGTGGACATAGTTGATGACAATTATAATTTCTATATGATTGATGTGATATGATTCAATGATCAATCTATGTTTTTTTATGTTTTTTATGTCTAATTCATCGTTCTACATGTTTTTATTGACATATATGTATCAAAAATTAAAAATAAATATATATATATATATTATATAATATTTTAAAAAAATCCCTCCAACAATTTGCTCCCAAACTAGGAGCTTCTGAAAATGGTCGCTCCCCGCTTCTGCTTCCACTCCCGCTCCCAAGTAACATAGGTTCAACCCTAATACAATAAAAGAAAAACCCTATTAGCGAAATCTGTTGTAAGGAGGGTAAACCCCATATGTGGCTCAGTCGCCTGCAAGAGCATGAATGGTCTTTCGGTAACGTGGCTATCTTCCATAAGTAAGTCTGTGACATAATGGGATGAGAAGGAGTATCGAAAGTAACCCTGTGCAAAGAAAATCCAATGAGCAACACTGGAGATTGCGACAACCTACCGAATAAGCTTGAGAAACGTCATTAAATCAACATCTGTTGAAGGTTGTGACAACATAAGGATTGATTTCTGGTTACAAGGGGTAAGGGCTTGAACAGGTTGTAAAGCCATTTCCTCAACAAGGCGATGCAACAAATGAATGTGCTCGTCCATCCGCCCACCAACAGTTACCCTAACTGTATCACAGAGAACTGGAGTCGTCGGATCACCCGATTGCATAGCGACTGTAGGATGGCTACTGTATGGCAGACTTGGTTGAGTACACCTGGAGGGCATAAGGATGGCCTCGAGAACCATCCACCACACTCCAGATCATTCACATATTAATGAATTCATAAACGTAAAACTTTCCTAATGTGTTATATGTCGACATGTGTTAGGATTAATGTTGAGAGTTTAACTTTATGGATATCATGATCACCTTCAAATACTTCAACATGGTTGAATACGCAACACCACAATATTCATAGGTATAGGGGTTGTAAAACAATAGAGAACTATAATAATGATGTTTAGAATTTAAATGGAAATTATTTAAAAAGAAATTGTATGTATGTTAACTTGGCTTGGTATAAGCTTTTAGCTGTTACATAGGAGTTGATGTCGAACAAAATACTATTCCTATTTATATTTATAAAAATAAATTCAAAAAAAAAAATTAATTAAAAATAGGAATAGTATTTCATTCAACATAAACTGTCATCTAAACAAAAATACAAAATCCTCTAATCACTAAATTAATTTAAAAAGGAGATTGAGCCTAATTAATTAGAAGTAAAGCTAGTCTAACTAATTAAAAATAAAGCTTCGTACATAAGGAAATAAGCATACATGGAGACATAATACAACATAGTTCTTCCTAGATCAAAATTAGGTATTGTTTAGATGGCACATTGATAATATTTCATGTGTATCATATGGTGTCTTAAATTATTTGAGATGGCTTATTCTTTAGAAGACTTTAATTAAAAGATGAATAAAAAGTTAAGTTATAGGTTGTTGAGATCTATGGCAGTGACCTTTTGAACAAGGAGAATCTAATTGTGGTTGTTCTACGTAGTAAATGTCTTTGCAAAATAAAGCGACGATGTTAGTATCATGTCTATTCCAAACAATGTCAATCTGATGGACTGAGTTTTCAGGGTTTACAAAATAACAATATTCAAGATGGTTAGATCTCCAAAAAGAATTAGTGAAACCCAACGCGAACAACGTTGTTTTTTGGCCCTATTGATCTTTAATTTTCTTGCAGATAACATGTGATCTGGTTTTTCTATGGATGTCTTCAACGAGAATATCTTTTATTGTTCCAAGAAAATATGAATATGAATGCATGAAAATATAAGGGAGACAAAAAAATAATAGGGATTAATGTGTGCCTTTCTTTTACCATCTATAAGAATCAAATCATAGAGGTATGAGTAGAGTTATTTCTTTGAAGTGAATGTTGCAACAGTGATTTCCCTAGTTAGGATCTAGGAGCAATGTTGAGGAAGGAATATTTTCGAGACAGAGTCAGATTTTACTATAGCTCTAAAGAGTTTAGACACACATTCCAATATATAAACTCCTCTTAATTTTCATCTCATATCAATGCCATGGGTGCTAAAGATCATAATGTTGATTTCAACGCCAAGCAAGGAACACATAGAAATGAGTTGAATTGCTGGGTAGGTAGCTCACACCAAAGAATTGAATAAAGAATAATTGAAATGTAATGAAACACTTCTATTTTCTACCTAATTTTTTAAAATTTCTTGACTAAATAATGCTTAATATTAAGGTTTCAATCCAGTTGGGGTAAATGTCATCCACTAGATTTCTTATTAGACAAAGAATATTCCTTCAAATTGAGATATAAACCATACACCTCATACTTTTCCATAATTTAATTAAAAGTCTACAATACATGTTCTAAAATAAATACACCTATCAGCATAACAAGTTGTTTGATCTCATTCACATAAATTGCTTACAAGTAGGGATGTCGTGTTTCATGAGAAGGCAAATGAAGGTGATAAAATAAATAATACTACTGTATGGAATGATACTAATTATTGTGTCAAAAAAGATACAAGTGTTGAACAAGAACAAGAACAAAAACAAGCATAGGAACATATATTAATTCAAAAGAAATAAGCATCAAACAATCATGACACTCCAAGAATAGCAGAAGAAGATGAAAGCAAGGAAACTCCATGAAGTTCACTACTTCAAATTCAAGCACCTATAAGGTATAAATATTGTGCATTGATGTCTCATTAATGAATGTTTCATAACCTTCAAGTTATGAAGAAGATAAAGAACATCAATAATGGAGAGATGCAATGAATGAATAATATAACTCTATAATGAAGAATGGCACATGGGAATTAACAAAATTATGTAGAAAAATAAATTTCCCATATGATGAAAATGGTTGTACAAATCCAAGTTTAATGATGATGGAAGTATTGATAAGTATAAAGCTATATTGGTTGCAAAACACTATTCACAAAAACAAGGAATTGATTATGAAGATACTTTTGCAACTATAACTAATTTGAACACAATTAGAATCATAATTGCATTAGCTCCAAAAAATAATTAGAAAATGCATCAGCTAGATTTCTAAATGGTGAGTTAAAATAATAAGTTTATCTCGTTCAACCTATAGGGTTTGTAAATAAGTGACATGAGCATCTTTTTTGCAGGTTAAAGAAAGATTTTTATTGTTTGAAATAAGCTCCAAGATCTTAGTATGTGAAAATTGAATCTTTCTTTTATGAGAAAGGTTTTCTAAGAAGCAAAAGTGATCCTAACATGTACATCAAGAAATATGAAGAAGGGAATATTTCTTTGATATATTTCAATGTTGATTATCTTATCAGAAGAGGCATTGCATCCAAGTTGACTGAAAAAATTAAAAGGCAATTGTCACAGGTATTTGATATGAAGGATCTTGGTGAATTGCATTATTGTTTAGCTCTTGAAATTTGGAGGGAATATGGTAAAACATTGATGACACAAAGAAAATATACAAGGGAAGTCCTTAAAAAGTTCAATATGATTGAGTGCGAGGCAATATCTACTCCTTTAGAACATAATGCTAAATTGTACAACGATTATGGAACTAAAGAGGTGAATGGAACTTTGTATCTTCAACTAGTGCGAGGTTTGAACTACCTCACCACTACTCGGCTAGATGTAGCATATTATGAAAACATCCTTAGTGAGTTCATGGATAATCATTGTGAAAGCCACTAGAAAGGAGGAAACAAAGTAATCATTACATGAAATGACCACTTAATTTTTGTATTACATATATATTGATGAATATGATGTTGAGTAGGCAAGTATTTTTAGTTCATATTGGGATGGAAATCCTAATGACAGAAAATCAACCTATAGATATGCCTTCAATATATGATCGAGGATACCCGGATGCAGGTGACACGTTTAGGCATTAATTTTATCACTGAAGAATGGCGGTGAGGGGATGGGCCACTTGTTTGATGGCACCCCTCCCCATATCACCCTAAAACGCCTTCATTACTATCTGCAAGCAGCATTCAATACAAGATTGGTTCGCCAAAAAGCTATTCATTGTTGGGTTATGGAGATACCTCATTTCAATCCTTCACCATCTCCCCTGCTCTGTAGCATCTATCTGCCTCAGGCCTTTGAGACTAGCCTTCACACTGCAACTGGTCATCGTTGTTGGATTGTTTGTTGTGCGGATTTTGATAATGGCTTTCATCATTTGCATTTAGCTCTCTGCTTTCTAATCTTTGCCCAAATCAGCCCTATTTCACCTCTTATTCCCACTGCTACTGCTCCCTGTGCCTTCGTCCCTCTGGTCTCTGCTCCTTTTCAGCGCCCAACCAGCGAATTCAATATGGTTAGGCACTGTATGCATAGTCATAGGGGAGGAACCAAGGGAGGAAGCTCTCGTCCTTTGGTGGAGCACTCCACCTCCTCTCCTCACATGAATTGCATCATCCTCAATCTTCTGGAGAGGGTAGACATCCTAATACCAGGCGTGGGAGAGGTCGGGCTTGTTCTTCCGACGTTGTTCTTGATGAATTTGTTGTCCATTCTAACAATTCTCCTCTGCCCCTTCAACCCGCTCCCCACTCTGCCCATTTTAGGTTCTATAGGTACTTGAATAGACCTGTCATTACCGCTTCTATCTCCATCTCCTTCTCTGAAGAAATCACTCAATCAGCCTCTCAGGTTGACATCCCCAACTTGACACAGGAAGGTGCTCTCAGATGCAACAATTGTAGAGATTCTAGTAAAAATGTGATGGTTGACAGTCTCTTCACCTCCCTTGGACCGAACTTGGGTGGAATTCTGCATGGTGAAGGGGCCAACTCTGCTGCCACGCGCCCCTCTGGCGGTTCGTGTTAGGATAGTTCAGCTATGCAGGATGCTTCTAGCAACGGGGGAGAGCCTCACGGTGGTGGTGGAACGCTACGCGGCAAAGCCTCCACGGACGTGGCAGATGAGTGGGCTTGCCCAATCATTGAGGAACCCATCCCCGATGACTACAACTAAGATGATGTGGCCTCCAGGTAGTAGAAGATGGCAGACAGAGATTTGACAGAGGTTGACTGAGCTTAGAACTAGGGCGACTATGGCTTCTTTCATGTCTTCTATCTGGTTCTTTTTGGTTTTTTACAATCTTTGTGTGGATGTTGGTATCCTCTTTGGACCAAATGTCAGGGTATTATCTTACTATCTTTTTGGGGGGTCTGGTCTCAAAACTGCTACCATTTTTGAAGGATATGCTCTCACTAGACTGGTTTCCCCAATGTTGGGGCAGTCCAGATTTTTTTGATACTACGATAAACTTGATCGAGGCTCTATCCTCTTTGTATATTTTCTGTACATATTAATAGACTACTTTTACTTAGAAAAAAATATATATGTGATCGAGGATTATATCATGTAGAAGCAAGAAACAACCAATTTTTCTTTCTCATCCATAAAAGTTGAATACAAAGCCTTGACTAGAGCAACTTGTGAACTTGTTTGGTTATGGAGCATACTTGAATAATCGGGAGAAAAATAAAAAGGACCAACAAGCATCAAATGTGACAATGGGAGTTCCACTAAGTTAGCAGATAATCCAATTTATCATGCCAAATAAAAACATAATTCCAACAACATTTTGTAAGGAAAAATATAAGTCAAAGGAGATTGACTTATTCTATTGTAGTACAAGTGAAAATGTAACTGACATCTTTACTAAGCCTGTTGGAAAGGTGAACTTGGAAATATGTAGACAACAACTTGGCATTGTGGAAAATATATTTTGTCTATTAAGGAGAGGTGTTAGAATAGTGTAGAAATGGAGTGTTCTAGAATTGTGAGTTGTTTAGTTGATGAGTTATCCTGTGATGAGTTATACTCGTAGGTTGTTGAATGGGTTTACTTTCTCATTAGTTCTATGAGTTGTTTTCTTTGTTGTCTATGCTATTCTCCACTTTTAGTATATTAGATCCAATTTCGTAGGATCTAGAATGCCCAAGATTTGTCTAAGGGCCTCTTTATATGTAATGCTTGACCAAGGATTTGAGTAATAAAGTGTGATCCCACATAATGTTAGACTATATGGTCTTAGTTATATATTTTTTGTGTGAAACTTTTTGTTTTTTATTAAATTGAAAATAAAAAAGAAAGCATAATTACCTTTATGAACTTTAAACCTCTATCCATAATTACTAAAAATATTCTATAAATATCCAAAAAAAAAACTAAATCGCTATCATTAACTTAATATTTATTGATACTTCAATTAAAATTTTAGAAATCCTATTACAAAATAAACACTTTTATTAATATAATTAATAAAATCATCGCTATATTAAATTGAATTTGGAAAATTTTAATTTTGAGATTTCTAAACAAAGAAAGTCGTTGAACTTCATGCAACTAATGGCATATTTCTTCATGAAGTTTCAAACATGTTTGCAACATATTAAAGCAATGTTTTCATATTACATATCCCTGTTTATGGGATATTTCTTGAAGTAGTTTCACACATGTTTGCAACATATTGAAGCAACGTTTTCATATTACATATCCCTGTTTATGGAGGGGGGGATGTTAATGCTTTGAGAAGACTCCATCAATTCATTGTCCAGCTTTATGACCAAGCTTCGTGAAAGGGTTGTTTCACTTTAATACGATAATGTTTATTTACCGAAATTAAAATAAGGCTTTGAAATTGAAAATTGTAATTTCAGAATTCGAAGATGATAATTATCATGATTAGTGTTTAATTAGGATGAAAATAAAAAACATCCCAATATCTCAAATTTTTTTAATGACTTTAACATAAAAATTAATGGTAAAGTTTAATAAAAATGGTATTATAATTTTTATTTAGTTTAATGGTAAGAAATATGATGAATATTTTTAAATATTAATATTAATTTTTATTTAATATATATGGGTACGAGAAAGTAATAGGTAAATTATTATATTTATTTTAGTGATGGTGGGATGAAGATGAAGATGTTAGAAAATAATGGATAAATTATTACTTTATAATTTACTCAATGTTTTACCTCACTCTCATATTTATATACAAAATGTGGGGATGGAAATACTAAATAAATTATTTGTTAATACTTTTTTAATATTCCTTACCACTTAATTCTTGTAATAATTTACTTAGTGTTTCCTCCCACCCCCACCATCATAGAAAAAGAGTGGCGGTGTGGGAGAAATATTGGGTAAATTATTGGTTAATAATTGACTCAATGTTTCTCTCCTAATCTCACTCTTGTAATAATTTACTTAATGTTTTCTTCCCTCCCCACCTTCATGTAAAATCAATGGGGGTGGGGAGAAACATTGGGTAAATTATTGGTTAATAATTTACCCAATATTTCCCTCCACTCCCATCCTTGTAATAATTTACCCAATGTTTCCTTCCACCCGTGCCCTTGTGATAATTTACATTTTGTTTCCTCTCACTCATACCGTATCTACAAGTAAAAAATTTACCCTATAATTTACCTAATGTTCCCTCACCCTCCCTCACCCCACCCGCACTCACAAAAGAAAATTATTACCCAATATTTTACCCATTCTTCCGAGCCTTACCTTAGATAAATTATTGATAAGGGTGGACGGAAACATTTACTCAATGTGAAGAGAAACATAGGATAAATGATTTCCAATAATATCTCTTAACCCTACTCTATATATAAAAGTGAAGGTGAGAGAAAATATTGGTAAAATTATCATCCAATAGTTATTGAATGTTTCTAGACACACATATACATATAGTAACCATATAGATATTATAATTTACCTGAAAAACACACTAAAAAAATTCAATCTAAATTGTTAAATTAAATCATACCAGTGGTGGCTCTACTAATACTAACCAAAGAATTGTTTTTCCCAATTATATATAAGACAAAAAAGAATGAAATAAAATATTATATATAAGTCTATTAATTAATTATAAATTTATAAAAAATTTAATTATTTAAAAAAATATATATTTTTAAATAATGAATAAATTCAATCTCCTTAAATAACTAATAAACACAAGATGATATCGATTATATAACTCTTTGCAATTATTAAATTTTTAAAATAATTAGCTAAGAATATGAAATTAAACATTATATATTTTTTCGACCTCATCCAGTAAAAGAATAGGCCATGAAATGGTAGTATGGCGCTTTACTTGTTTATGGTTCTATTTCTTTCCGTATGCTTATATATATATATATATATATATGTAAACTTTACTAATTGTTTTTTTTGCAATAATTCAAAACATCTTAAATGAATAAATATATTAAGAAATAATACTATCCAAAAAAAATATATTAATTGGTTTTTTTCAGAATTGAAAACATTATAAATTAGTCCACATGGGGTAGCTCAAGCGGCAAGGGTCCTGGAAATGAAGTCTCACCAAACCGGAAGTCTTGAGTTCAAATCTTGGGCTACCCTTTCCCCGTTGAGAAGTACTTAATAGACATGTAAATCGGAGAATCCCGCCCCAGCTTACAAAAAAAAAAACATTATAAACTTATTTCTTGACATTAGTGAAATGTGTCCAAAATTATAGTCTTGCATGCTTCTTTTACACCCTAGAGATAATTATAGAAGCCATTAAACATTTTCCTTATAGTTTTCGTCAAATGTTTTCCTTACATATATTTTAATTTGGTTCAAAATTTATATAAAAAAGTGATGTATTTATAGATGTGTGTTGTAAATTTTACAAAAAAAATTTAAATTTAAATTAGAATATTCAAATTTTTTTTAATGTTTATTTATTTATTGTACTAAAAAATAAGTATTTTTCTTTTAATAAGAATAATATTCGGTCTAAGATGAAATCCCACCTGATTAAAAATACAAAATCCTCCTATTATATTATTTTTAAAATTAATTCGATAATAAGAGTATTTTGGTTTAGGTGGGAGTCGAACTATTTTATGAATCTAATTAATTAGAAATAAAGCTAGTCTAATTAATTACACACAGTGTTTGATACAGTAAGAAATAAGAATTCATGGAGATATAATACAACACAGTTCGTACTTATTGAAACTAAATTAGGTATCATTCAGGTACTCTATTGATAATATTTCCTCTTTTTATATGGTGTCTTGAATTATTTGATATGGTTAATTTTTTAGATGTTTGTAATCAAAACCTAAATAATTTTTTTACTCCCAGGCTATCGAGATCTATGGAAGTAACATTTTGAACATGGATAATCTTATAATTGTGGTTCCTCTATATAGTAAATGGTCTTGCGAAAGACAATGGTGAGGAAATTCGATCATAAGCGGTGGAGTGAGTTTTTAGGGTTTACAGAGTAACAATATTTTAGATGATTGGATATCCACATGTTGTTTGTGAAATCCGACAATAATAGCATTGGTTTTTAGTCCTAATGATGTTTAATTTTTTTTAGATCACATGTGATCTATTTTCTTATTTTTCCTATTGTTTGTCGAATTATATAATTATGGTCAAATTCCACTTTGGACAATTCATTTGATGGAGATGATGATTGCATTGAATTTCGCTTTTTGAGAGAAACAAAATCGACCTAAAGATCATCAAATGTGGACAAGGGAAAGGGTATTTTTGAATTATAATCCCACATGTGCATATTTGATCAGGTCGACCCTAAAGAAAGTTCGACACCCTTCGAAGACTATAAATACAAGTGATCTCAACCTCATTTGCACATCATCATGATAAATTATTCTATTATCTTCTTTGTTTTGGCTTGCACAGGTCTAAGGCATATCTGCGAAGAATGGGTTTGCATGAAGGAGAAATTGTATGGTATGAAGCTCGCATTTTTGTTTTAGGGTTTTGGGCCTCAGTTGCAGGCATGACATAAAGAGATCTAGACTGTAGTCGCTCGTTGGTAGGCTCATATGTGTGACTGAAGCCTTTCAGTCACATGCACATCTCATCCTCGATGTGACTCGAAACTAGGGTTCTAGGTTACAGTCGTTGGCTTGATAAAGGATACTTTGGCTGCAGTCATTGGCTTACAGGCTTAAGGGACTGATTGGAACCTCTCAGTCGCACACATGACGACTCCTCCATGTGATTGGGACCTAAAGGTTGAAGTTTTAGTTGTCTAAAGTTTTCATTCATTGACCACAACATTCAATAGTTGACCGCAGACAATGGCAATTCATTACAGGCTTCTGAATCAGGATTTTTAGTAATAGCATTGTTGGGTTCTTTTCATGGATGTTAGTTAGTTTATGTTTGTTGGATAGTTTTATGGATGAATATCATTGTACTCTCTTTTGTTGAATCATTCAATGACAATCTAATAAGAAGAAGCTTTTGAAAGGGTTTTCCCCATAGTTGGTTTTTCCATGGTCTCAGACCAATCCTAGTGTCTCTATGTGTGAATTTGTTTGTTCTATTGTTCCTTTATGTTACACTACATTGATAATGATGATACATTTCTTTCTAGGTAGTTTCATATGTTGTTGAATAACGATGTAAATATGAATAATGTTATGATGTTATGGGGTGAATTCAATGTGTAAATAAAGAAATGGAATTATCAAAGAAAAGAACAATATAACCCTAAGGATAATTAGCATGGTATCAGAGTTGGGCTGAATAAAAGTCATGGAGATCATCCCTATGATGACACCATTGATGGATGAAAGAGATGATGGAGGAGACATAAAAAAAAATCTAGGGTTTGAAGCAAACCCTAGGAAATGTAGTTATTAGGGTTTGATGGAGGCAATGAGGTTAGGGTTTGGAAGAAACATTAGTTTATGGAAAATATTTCAGATATGCAATCTAGAAACCTTAGCATGACCAATTGCAAGACGTTCAAGTACTTGTTTCAGATTTGATGAATCCATGGATGGGATAGTTTCTATTAGGTCTCGTTGCTGATAAAGCTGATGAATATATATTGAAGGAAACAAGTTAACAATCGAAAATGATGCCTCTTGAAGGTTGGTTCGAGAGGGAGATGATCACCAATCATTGAAGATAAGTACTTTTTGATTCATGTTACTTCTTCATGTCTCTACTTTTTTTTAGACTTATTGATTTGATTATTGCATTACTTATACTTCATGCATGTATGTTTGAGTATTTGATTCTTCTAATGTCCTGATGAGATGTGATAATTGGATCCTTCTTGAGGATCATCCAAGATGTAAGAAAATATGACTAGTGCAGGAAGAGAAGAGCTATAATTTCCCATGACAAGGTAGTTTACAAAGTGCTCCCACTGATAATGTCAAACAAGAAGGCACTACAAGGGTATCTGAATACTACAAGGTATGTATGGTGATGTATTTCAAGGTTATAACTACAATATAGGATGGCAAGGTAAACCGTAAGGCTTGATGAGAATGCGCCCTTATCAAATGGCTCATGTATGTAGATGAAATGAAGTTTAATTCATGATTCATTTGATGAAATGATGCACTTAGTAGTGAACAAGTATCTTACCTTTTGAGACATGATGAACTTCCTGATTCTATGAAGCTACCTAATATTGATCCTTGAAATATTGATATACTCTATGTTTTCTATCATTTTAGATATCTTGATCTCATAAAGAAGGCTAGAACCTTGATTCTAATACATGGTAAGTTGGTATTATTGATAATATTTGTGATAAGCATGGTAACCATGATGATAGAAGTGTAACAATGAGATTGATATTCAGGATTCTATTTTTGTTGACTGTGGTTATGTTTTGACGTGATTAGTACTTATGGCATATGGTGAAATTGAATGGCTCGACTTGATGGATTGAATTATGTGACAAATAAGTAATGTTGTGATCATGATGAAGGATTGATGTCATGATGATGATGAATATGTGATATAGTCTATATTTATGATCTAACAGATATGTTGATGCATGATAGTATTATAGGTAGGTTTTCGACCTGAATGAGGATGACTAAAGTGGTTTTCCATTTAGAGGGAGAATCTCTCCATAATATCCCTACTGCTATTATCATTTTCATTATATGTACATAATATTCTTTATTGTTAAAGTAAGATTCATAGACATAAATAAAAACATATATGATATTGTTTGTCTACAACAAAGTTCTAGTCTAAGAAGAAAGAGTTTTCCTTACTCTAAGCCTCAACCCCACACAAGAAATCCTAAGGGTGTGACTGTAGCCTCTCAACTACACAGAGGAAGGCCTTTGGGCACAATTATTCCCGGGGGACACAAAAGTGATGCTTTATGCACGAAATCAGAAGTTTACTTAAAGGATTACAGTCCTACAGACATGGAGCGGACAACAGAAAATTATATGAGCAGGGAAGTTTGAATATTTGACTTTCTAGAAAGAATGTGAATGTGTTGACCAAGCTTGTGTTTGTAGGTGACTGCAATACACATATTAGTATGTTATCTTGATTTGATCATTGAGGCTAGTGTATGACAATATTTGATAACAATTCCAAGGGTTTGAAAATATTGTTTGATTGATATAGATAAGTAGTGTTTGGAGTTTGACATGATGCTTGGTAATGATTTATAACTTTGACATGATGCTTGATCGTTAATAGATATATTTTGGCTTATGAATTATTTGAATCCATAGTGATGATAAGATAGAGTTTTGATCTAATTTGGTACTTTATTACTAATGATTTTCCTTGATGACAATGCTATGTGGACATAGTAACTTTCAGTGACTAATATTGGTATTCGATAATGATTTTGTATTGGCCTCATTTTCCTTAGAACAATTGTCAAAGCATAAAAAATTTTGATTTAGTATGAATTAATATCACAAAGAAATAGATGGATCATGCATGACCTATACTTGGTGTATGCATTTGCATCTAGTGGCATAAATGATTTATAGGATGACTTGATGAAGCTTAGTTTGATATTGCTTGGTAAATGACAACTTGTTGGCATGATAAAAGATGAGAGCTCTTCTTGTTGTTTGGTCTAAATAATTTTATACAATAATATTAATGACTTTGATATCAATTATGATCTAGTTTCTAAATTTTGATAAGCTGACATAGTTGTTTTGATTGCACAATATTGATTTAGGCTAAGGATATTTCTTTGGTCAATTTTTATGTTTGAAGAAAGCTTTCTATGAAACAAGCTCTCCAAGCATGATATATCTATATTGATAATTATCTGGTGAAGCGAGAATGATGTGTCGATCCGAACCTCTACTATAAAATTTGGCCAAAGTATCACTTTGGTTTTGGTTTTTATATATATTGATGGTCTATTATTGATAGGAAATGAGCCTTTGATGATCAAAGTAAAAGGGAGATGGCCTCTAAAGTTCGAAATAAAGAATCATGGCATGATGAATCAATTTATGAAGTTTGGAAAAGAAAAGAAAATATATATCGTGAAGCTATTAAAGAGTTTTTGGAAAATGGGAATGAAAACTCTTAGACACACTAATGGATTTTCAAGAAGTTTTGAAGAGAGATTGTTGAACTTGACTTGGCAAGCGATAGTTGATTGAAGCATTGATGTTATATTTGAACACCCATTCGTGTACATATCTTTTGTGCATAGAACATAAGTGAATTCATAATTGAGTCGCTTCATAGACATTGAGTTTCCGCCAAGCACCCTTCTAGATATTTGCATGGGATGATAAATTTTTGGTCTAAAATATTATTCTTATATGTGATCACATGGACTTGTTGATGTTATTATTGATAAGATGAGTGCATATGGGTGCTATCTTTGTATGATATCTTCCATGATATTTTTGTATGAGAGTTTCATAGCTTAAAGCATGACCAAGGTTGAGTACGATGTTGCTAGCATGACAGGTTGTGAAGCAGGATAAAGACATTCTTTAGAGATCTGTTTCAGAAGGTTCTAGATATGACATGGATACATTGTGATAATAATGAGTGGGATCCAATTGGGAGATATATTTAGCTAGTGTTGTTGTACAAGACAAGATTAGGCTTGTGGTTGTTACCTCCGTGATTGGTATCATTTTTGTGATATCGATATATATATATATATTCTCTAATATGACATTTGATTTGATGTCTTGTATGAATAAGAGACAACTTCTTTTGAGACATGATATGAGCACGATGATATGTTGTTGATCTACAAAGAACATTGCTAATTGAGAACACCTAGCAAACTCTGCCCCCCTGTTTGAGCTCTGAGGGTGTGGAATTGAGATCGAGGGCTCCTAGGGTTGAGGAATCCTTGGACAACAGGGTATCACCCCTATCTGTTACCCATAGGGATGGATATGTTTCTCCCCTATCTTAGTCTTTGCAGAGTACACCCCAATTGGCATCATACCCGCAAGTCAGGCTTGTCGGGATTGTCCCTCCCCATCTGGCCAACGAGTTAAGGAGGATTGGCACATGTGATCCTTACCTTTTCGTATGGCAGGTATCTATCCCAAGCTTGGATTATGTTGTAGTTGTTCTACCACATGGCTCTTAAGGGTCATCGTTAGGAAGATCGGTAGGCAATAAGATGGGTTGATATTTTCTCCACTATGTAACCTATTGCTTGATATGGGTTTGTATATGTTTAGCTCCCCCATGAGATTCCAAGTTGAGATTAAGCTCCCCAATGTTGTTCCAGATTGAGCTAAGCTCTCTGATGTTGATGCAGGTCATAGATTTGGCTTCTTGTTGATATTTCCTAGGTGGTAGCATTAGGATCCCCATTGGAAGAGATTCTGGGTGGTCAGTGACTCCCCTAGATAGAGGGTGGTAGACTGAGCTCCCCTCCAATGTCAAATTATTCCTCTTTTAGATTTGAGAATGTTCTGGATTAGAAGATGAGTTGGGACAATCAATAAATAAGAAGGAATAAGCAAGAGATGAATTGAGATGAAAAGTGAAGAGGCATGATGATGAGATACTTGAGATTTGACATGATATGATGAAGGGATGACATGATGACCAATGTTCAAATATTGATGGGTACAATTCTCCCTAGTTGAGAGGGAGAGTTAAATTATACAACTAAGGTCAAATTCTACTTTGGACAAATAATTCTATGGAGATGATGATTGCATTGAATTCCTCTTTTTGAGAGGACCAAAATTGACCTAAAGATCATCAAATGTGGACAAGGGAAAGTGTATTTTTGAATTATAAGCCCATGTGTGCATATTTGATCAGGTTGGCCCTAAAGAAAATTGGACACCTCAACCTCATTTGGTCATCACCATGATACATTCTTCTATTCTATTATGTGTTTTGGCTCGCACAGGTCCAAGGCACATCCATTGAGAATTGGTTTACATGAAAGAGAAAGTGCAGGGTTTGAAGGTCACATTTTCGTTTTAGGGTTTTGGGACTCAGTCACCGGAATGACACAGAGAGATCTTGACTACAGTCGCTCGCTCGAAAGTTCATCTGCACAACTGAAGACTTTTAGTCTCACGCACATCTCATCCTCCATGCGACTTGAAACTGGGGTTTTGGATTACAGTTGTTGCCTTGAAAAAGGATATTTTCAGTTGCAGTTGATGGCTTATAGGCTCAAGGGAGCGACTGGAACCTCTAAGTCATATACATGACTCCTCCTCCCTGTGAATGTGACCTAAAGGTTGAAATTTCAATTGTCTGAAGTTTTCACTCATTGACCACAGTGTTCTACAATTGGCCACAGGCAGTGATAATTCATTACAGGCTTTTGAATAAGGGTTTTTGAGTATGATCATTGTTGGGTTCTTTTCATGGATGTTGGTTAGTTGATTTTTGTTGGATAGTTGTATGGATGAAGATATGGATCATCATAATCTCTTTTGTTGAATCATTCAATGACAATCTAATAAGAAGATGAATTTGAAAGGGTTTTCCCCATAGTGGGTTTTTCTCCTGTCTCTTTGTGTGAATGTTTTTCTTCTATTGTTCCTTTATGTTTTGTTGCATTGATGATGATGATATTGTTCTTTCTACATAGTTGCATATGTTGTTGAATAATCATGTAAATATGAATAATGTTATGATGTTATGGGGGTGAATTTAATGAGTAAATAAAGAAAGGCAATTATGAAAGCAAAAAACAATATAGCCCTAAATAAAATTAACATGGTTCATTTTTGTAAGAATATCTGTTTTTTCCCTGGAAAATATGAATATGAATGGACAAAAAGATAACGAAGACAATAAAAAATAATAGGGATTAATGTGTACCTTTCTTTCACCATCTATAAGAACCTAATCACAGAAGGGTGAGTAGATTTCTTTCTTTTAAGTGAATGTTACAATGATGACTAACCTAGCAAGGATCTAGGAGCATTATTGAGGAATAATTTTTTTTCGTGATGGGGATGGATTTTGCCATAGCTCTAAAGAGTTTAGACGTGCATTCCAATCTGTAAATTTGCTCCCATTAACATCTGGTATCAATGCCATGGGGGCCGAAGATGGAAACATTAACTATAACACTAGGGAGGTAAAAGGCACGAATGAATTGAATTGACAGGTGGTAACCCACAATAATGAATTGAATAGACACTAATTGAAACAAAACACGTAAATTTCTTACCTAATTTTTAAATTTTTCCTGACTAAAAAATAATGTGGTTGGAGTAATTGTCATCAATTAAACTAAATAATGTTTAATATTAGGGTCTAAATAATGTTTAATATTAGGGTTTCAATCAATGAGGGTTTCTTACTAGACAAAGAATATTCCTTCAACTTCAAATTTAAACCCTACACCTCATATTTTTCAATAATTTAATTAAAAATCAAGAAAGGATGTTCCAAAATAAATAGGTCTATAAACTTAAAAATGTTATGACATGTATTTATAAAACAAACCCATAAACATTTATATATAATTTAAAAAGACTTTTTCCTTTTTTATTTTCAATATATTTTTCATTAATTTTATTTTCAATATATATATATATATATATTCTCATTTACACGGTTTATTTATAATAATATAAATTGCATAAGTAATGATATAGGACAGACACATGATAATATAGGATGGATACAGCTTGAGTGGGCCTAATGGTTAAAAGCATGTGTTTCCTCCTAAGAGGTCACAGGTTCAAAACCAGAGGGGGGTAGAGTATGTATGCCTTCGTAGACTTAGCAGTCAAATCACTGCGCGGAGGTGGGACCCTTGTCCCACAAACAAGGGGGTCTCATACACCAATTTGGTGTCTGGCTTGGCTATGACCTTAAAGATTCGGGAGGCATTTTTGTAAATTCAACTAAACTCTGTTAAATTTCATAATTTTAGGTGCCTAAAAATTTTTGATGGTGCTAATCCATTTTCACCATCAAAAACTTATTGTGCTATGGGAATTCTGCCCATATTTTAAAAAAATTCTGCAGGCATTTTTGTAAATTCAAGTAAAAGTTATTAAATTTCATAATTTTAAGTGCCTAGAAGTTTTTAATGATACTAATCCATTTTCACCATCAAAAATCTATTTTAAACACTCCATCTACAAGTTTTTTTTAAATATTTTTATCTAAATCCAAGCCACTTTCAACTATCCGGATAATTCTTATGCTCCGTAAACGACTCCTTTACAATAACTCCAAATTAACTTCAATGATGAACCTTTGGAACCATGAACTTTTTAACATATTAACGTAACTTTAAGTATTAACTCTTTCATCCATAAACCGTCGCATTTTAGTGAACAATTTTTGGAGAGTTAAAGTTTGTGGGCACATGATAGACGACAGCCAGACTTGTCGGACGTGCATGTGGGCTCCATTTAGTGATGCGGATTATAAGCATGATCACCAGCCTATAGACAACGGAAGAATAGTAGATGTTAAATATTTGGGACGGGCACTGTATGGATTTTGATTTATTTAGTTTTATTTAACTAAAATTAATGTGTTAATAGTATCATTTATTTAATTTTTAAAATTGATATTCTATATATATATAATTAAAAAATATTATTTAAATTTTAAAATTGATATTCTATATATATAATTAAAAATATTATTTAATATAGTAATTTTAGAGTTAAAACTGAATAACCAAGGTTTTTTTTTATTTTGAATCAAAGTGTCGTTTTGAGAAGTGTGAAGTGTTTTGACTTTAAAATGATAATGAGTGGTTAACTTTTGATTATTCTAAGTTTAATTATTTTATATTTTTGAGAATTTTATTTGGTTTTAAAATATTAAATTTTTTAATTATTTAGTTAACAGTATTAATATAAAGTATTAATTTTGATTTAGTTTTATATGTGTAAAATCTAATTTATAGATGAAATGGTTATGTTTCTAGGCATTTTTTCTAGTTAAATAGTAAGTTTAAAATTGTTTAACTTGTAAAGAATAGAGTGTCTCTTGGGTTTTAGGTTGTTGAATCTATTTATGTTTTTAAAAGTAAATTTTAAATAATAAGAAATCACAATTTTATAAAAATTATATTTCCAATTTCCCGCCAAAAAGACTATTTCATCTATAAGTTAGACTACACATATATGTATTATCACATAAATATATGTATTATACATTTTTGGTTTTTCATTAGTATGAGTAGGATTACTAAATTTTGATGAGATTTATTGTATATTGTATCACATAGTTTTGTAGTGGGTATTTGTCAACTACAATGAATTTTTATTAAATTATTTTGTTTTATGTTGTAACATTTCTATTAGTTTTGTCAGTGTCTATATTGAAATAAAGTTTCCCAAATTTTGATTTAATTAATAATAATTATTAGGTAAAATAAGTATTTAAACTCCATAAAATATCTATTGAGATTTATATCAAACCCTTATCTTGATTGTGTAATTAGATTAAGTTAATCATTATTTATTTGCTAGGGTGACTTGCTAGTCATCTTCAGAAAAATATTATGAGTGTGGTCATCGACACCTTGAGCCATTGTCCATTTCAAAAGAATTTTGGTCTTCATCATTTTCTTCCACAAAATATCAAGTTCGCACGAGATTGTTCAATAATTTCTTCATTGCTCATCAGAATTAAGCGATGAGTCCAACCATGTTTCAATTGCGGTAGGTGGACTGGCACAGAATGAGAATCTCATCCTCAACCTAAACCGAAATTGGATTAGATGATGACTACATTTTATGATCATTTTTCCTTAAAAAAATGCCGGAATCTTAGATGTTTGGCTAATTTAAGATGCATCATGAAACAAACCTTTAAATATAATACTCATCGCACAGGAGAATAAGTTGTAAAGATGTATGATACATTCAACCATTCTTCATGCCGGCTATATAGGAATACTTATCTATCGTGTATGTATCATGGCCCTGTCTTTTTATCAACATCTTATACTCAGGTATCATGTTTTAGTTCCCTTATTCTTTGTATAAGGGTCTATCTCTCTATCTGTGAAGTTATTTAGATCTATTAGTAAATGCAGTCATGGGTGACAGGTTATCATTTTCTGTATATGCATACATGGTAACACTACAACAAAACCCTGTGATTAGCATCCCTTTTTGCTTCCTTTTTTGCGTCTAGGGACCATTTTTGGTGTTGTTTGTGTCCATTTATCAAATATGGTGCAAAACTGGATGCAAAGTTTTCACCGAGTTTTGCACCAAGTCTTACATCAAGTTTAGCACCAGGTATTGTAATAGGTTTTGCACCAAATTTTACACCAAGTTTTATGCCACGTTTTATGCCAAGTTTTCTGCCATCCTTTGCACCATGTTTTGCATCAAGTTTGGCACCTAATTTTGTTTCACCATCTTTTGTATCCTCTATTGCATCCACTTTTTGCACCTACACTTGCTTCAACTTTTGCATCATCTCTTGCATCCTCTTTTGCATCATTTTTTAAATCATTTTTTGCATCCATTTTTGCATACTTTTTGCATCCCCTTTGTTCCAAGTTTTGCATCGAGGTTTGTGTCTAGTTTTTGCATCGAATTTTGCATCCATTTTTGTTGCGTTGACTTTTACATCTTGTTTTACATCGATATTTACATCCTCTTTTTCATCTGTTATTGTGTCCGCTATTGCTTCCATTTTTCTTGTGCCATAATTTGCACCTAGTTTGACACCTCCCTTTGCACCCTTTTTTGTTTCTAAATTTTCATCCTCATATACATCTAGGTTTTCATCGACTTTTACATCATTTTTTAATCCCTTTTTAATCCACTTTTGTGTCAAGATTTGCGTCAGGTTTTATGTCTTGTATTGCATCTACTTTTGCATAGAATTTTGTTGCATCAACTTTTGCATTATATTTTACATCCATTGTTGCACCCATGTTTATGCCCACTTTTACATCCCTTTTTGCATCCTATTTTTCATCTTCATTTGCTTCTTTTTTTTGTATCTATCATTACATCCACTTTTGTTGTGACACAATTTGTGTCATGTTTTGTACTTACTATTGTACCCACGTTTTCTTCCAATTTTGCATCCATCTTCACATCCTCTTTTGCATAAAACATTTCATCTATTTTTGCATCCACTTTTGTGTTGGGTTTTGCATCTCATTTTGTATCTTATTTTGCATGTACTTCCATTGCATCCATATTTTGCATCCAATTTTGTTTATCATGTTGCACCCGTGTTTGCATCCACTTTTACATCCCTTATAGCATCTTGTCTAGCATCTAAGTTTGCATCTTTTTTTTGTCTATTATTACATCCACTTTCTCATCCAATTTTTTTGTTCTATGATTTGTGCCATATCTTATGCCTATCATTGCAACCCACATTTTCTTCCACTATTGCATCCATATTTGTATTCTCTTTTGTGTCCAAGTTTGCATCAAATATTGTTTATGTTTTTTGCATTTACATCCACTTTTGATTCTTCCAATTTTGCAACTAATTTTGTGTTCACTATTGCACCCATGTTTGGCCCATGTTTACATCCCTTTTTTCATCCAATTTTTCCTCATTTTTGCATTCAAGTTTGTGTCTCTATTTTTGACATTCGTTGTAGTATCCACATTTGTTTCACCACAATTCATGCCAAGTTTTATGCCTACTATTGTGCCCATGTTTTCTTCCACTTTTTCATCCATGTTTGAATACTATTTCGTGTTGAAGTTTGCATCAACTATTGCATCTAATTTTTCATCCACTTTTGTGTCAATTTTTCTATCTTGTTCTGCATCTACTTATGTTGTGTCCACTCTTCATCCAAATTTACATCTATTTTTAACCCCATTTTTTTTGTTCACTTTTGCATCCATTTTCCAACGCACATCATATTTTTTGCATTGATGATATTTCTTATGACATCGAAAATTATGAACCATTGATGACAATGTCAATAATTATAGCGATGATGATAGTGAAGATGATGACGATGACATGAATTGTGATTGTTATGATAATGACAATGATGATAAAGACGATGAGAGTTACAATGACAATGGTGATGATGATGCTAATGACCTTGGCCATTCTTCCCAATTTTTAAATGTTGTCATGGTCAAAATAATAATAATTATCTTTGGTGTCATCTTCCAAGTCATCATCATCTGATCATCATTATCATTATTTTCATCTTGGTCACCATCAAGAACAATAATGGCATGAATGATAATTATGATGTTCATGATGAAGATGACAACAATTATGATAAAAATTATATTAGTTATGATGATGGGGATGATGACAATTATAATGACGATGATAATGGTAGTAATGATGATGATCATCGATCATCTCTATAAAATAAAGTTGTTATTTTTCTTGCATATATCATGTTTCCTAACAACCCTTTTCGAGCACTCATAACATTTTTTAGGTTGATGATATTTCTTATGATGCCTATAATTACGAAAAATTGATGACAATATCCATAATGATGATGATGACGATGATGATGATGATGAAAACATGAATGGTGATTATGACAAAAATGAAATGATGACATTGATGGTGGTGATGATGGCGATAATGAAGATGATGACCCTCCCTCTAAATTAGGGAGGTACTCATGATGAGACCAAAAGGTACTATCAAGTTGAAATATTCATATAAGAAGGGATATGGATTGATAAGCATCAATGATGATTTACAACATTATAGCCAACATTTAAAATTAGTAAGGCTTTGACTAACAAGTTTATCTCTCCATTAGATCAGAGCACAATGTTGGGACGCATAGATTTGGACACCACTACCTCTTTAGGCACTTACCCCACTAGGATGTTCACCAAGTACTTCCTCACATGATCATTTCCTAATCCATTATCATAATATTTGACACTAGGAAATGTCAATCCTCATGACTATTCTTATCTTGGATTAATTTACTTGACTTATGGCGATTAGTCCTAGTCAAAGTCCAAATTCTCAAATAATATTAGTCCCAGATGTTTATCTAATCCACCATTCTCCCTACTAGTGTCTTCAATAGGCTTACGATTGTTAGTCCTGGCCATAGTGCATGACACATGGATAATATGGTGTCTACCCTCACTGCCTCTCAACCAGAGAGGAGACATCCACAAGCATAAGATTTTCTTAAGAATACCCATCATTTTCATAGAGAATAACATCATTAATTTGTTTTCATCACATGATGCCTTTATAATTAAGCATTCATAGATTTGTGGCAAAATATTTCCCCTTTTGTCATTTGTGATGAAATAAAATCAAAAAGTGAAAGCCAAAATCATTAAAGATACACTATATTGATTTATCTAAGTCTAAACTATGAGGTTGAAGTGAAAATTCATGTAAATCTTATATATATGAGTTGTGCCAAACTTATGAAATCCTTATTCCCTAAGTCCTATATTTAAGAAAATGAAAAATAAAGAAAAATAAGGGCCAATGAATCGTAACTCAAGTATTCACTCCCTCTTTGGAAAATATATGAATATATACACTCCTAGTCACACTTGATCAAATGTTCGTGATGGTTAAATCATGAATTCCTCTTTTCTCATTGCATTTTCACTTCATCATTTAAGCACCTAATTGAGGATCTAGGGAATGTTTGTTGCCTAAGGCTTTCATGTCTACTCTTGGTTTACTTATGTCACAATATTGTCAATTTATGTGACGGAGTGAAATACATAAGTTTGTGGAGTTATTAGATTGGTGTATTAAGTTAGTCACCACACACACATGTATTACATCTCATTGATCCACATGTAAGGGTTGGAGACTCATTGCTTGACAACTTTAATGGAGACTACTTTATGGTTTTAATGGTATAGTTTACAAATATCTTGTTAAACATTGTGATTCATCCTTTCCTTTCCTCGAGACACTTGATAATATTGAAGTCACTCCCAATAATCCATGGAGATGGGGAGTATAAATTACTTGTGCTAGAAATAGAGGTTTTCCATTTGTGATTTTGGAGTCATAGACATTGGATACATGGTAGTAGTCCTCGATGTCAATTAACTAAAATTGTATTGTCATAATGCGAAAAGAGGTAAACATATTGGTAACCTTGATGTCTTGATCATTTCAAATAATAACCATTCCACCCAAGTATCTCTAAGCATCAATCACTACTACTTGGAATTCCTCCCCCATTTTCTAATTATATAAGGTAGAACCTCACTTAATATTTTTGCTTATTATATCAACATTATTGATGGGTGCTTTGCGTACCAATTTTTCTGTTAGGAGTCTTTGTTTTCCTTTACTATTGAGGCCCCCTCATGTTCCATGAGACTATTTTCATCGAGAATTTACATAGAAAGGAAGTATAATGTGACTAAAAAAAACACGTCTCAAGATTTAAGTGCTTGGACAATTCCACTTCATTACTCCAATATTTCCTTAACCTGGGACCAAATGGTGAACTTGATGGCCTTAAGGGAAATTGACCAACGAAAATCTAAAAAAGAGTTGATTTTTGACTTTATCACATACAATTTAATATACTAAAAAAATATCGATAACAATTTCATCAATCAATGAATCATTAAAAAAATATATCCAAAACAATTTCATCAAGCAATGAATCATTGCATTATAAAATACAATCTATAAACATTTTGGGAACGTTTCGCTAAAACATGCTCAAAAACCAACATATTTAACAATAATATGGACAATAACACATTTTAATTAAATAACATATTATCAAGCCTAGAAAATGTCACTAACAAAAAACTATAAAGCATGCAACTAATGGAAGTGACCACTCAAGGCCACATAAGACAATTAATCTATTAAGATCAAGATTAATGAGGACAAATATCTACAAAGGACAAAGGCAAACATATTTTAACTTTATTGTTTTATTATCCTGGTTCAAGATGAACATTTCAAGATATCATGAAGAAAATAATTAGTTTTATTACATTAAGAAAACCCAATCACATTCTATAACTTAGCAAGGAAGAGATGTATAACACCCATGTCAACGACACAACACATGGCATCGAGTTACTTTTTTATATATAATTTAAACTCCTATCTTAAAATCACAAATTTAGCATGAATGGAATGTTTAAAATCCCATTTTATAAAAACAAAATATAATTTTTCTTATAGAAAAAAAATACCAAAAACTAAATAAAATTTTTTTTAAGAAAAATAAAAAAAAATACTAAAACTAAAATATATATATATATATATATAATATAATATATATATATATTAACAAAAAAATACCTAAAACATAAGCAAACTAGAATTTGAATTTGACAATCTTATTCACTTTGGGAAACTCATATGGTGGAATGTGATATATTTATACTCATCTTTAGCTTTTTCCTAAAAAATAAAAGCATACAAAAGCGAGAAAGAGCCATAAAGCATCGAGAAGCTTTTTCCTAAGCAAAAAAGCATCTAAAAAGTGGAAAAGGCCATTTTTATATGAGGAAACATTATTCACCCAAAGATTTTTCCCAAATTGAACTAGTGAGGAATTTGGGAAATCTTCATAGCCTTCACTTTCCTATATATTGGAGGCTTGGCCATTGAAAAAATGATGGGAATTCTTGTATTGTCACGCTAGTGAGATAAGGAGAGTTTTGGAGCTATGAGTTGGGGGAGGTGATGTTGCAACTACATCTAATTGTTGTAAATTTCCTCCAACTACTTTATTCATATAAATCAATTGTTCTTCCTTCCATATGTTTCTATTCATTCTTTACTTCTTCTATTTAACTAATGGATGTATGGAATTTTGGTTTGTATTTATTTATTCAATAATAATTATATGTTTCTGATAGTTTCGATTATTCTCTCTCTTATGTGTAAGACCAAGCTTTGGAGTTAACTAGGAGCACTTCCTAGCTATACTAAAAACTCCAAGAAGACCTGCATGCGAGGACTCACAAGAATTCATTCTCTTTTTCTTAATCTATACTCTACATCTTGATCTACTAAGAATCATAAGCCTTAGAACAACCTTTCTCTTAATTGGTTTGTCCTAGGTTTCTGGGATAAACTGAGAGGGTTTTATTTTCATCTAATCGTGCATTAAATCCTACAGCAAAATGATATTTAGAAACTTTAATATATTTCACTATGTGAATGAACTTAGTAAAATGAACCCATAGAGGGGATCATAAATGGAAATAAAAGAAAAACTCTAAACAAGAAGCCAAAAGTGGATTTAACCATGGATGCAAAATTGGGAGTAGAATTGGATGTTAATCTAGCCATAAAAACAAGATGCAAATAAGGACACAAAAAGGGTTTTAAAGTAAAATAAAAAATGGTGCAACATTAGCCACAAAGAAGGGAACAGAATAGGGCATATGAAAGGACACTGAATTGGGCACAAACAAGGATGCAAAAATGGAAACCAAAATGAGGATTGAAAGGATGGTGTAAAATTAGGATGAAAAAAGGATGAAAGAAAAGACACAAAACAAGATGCAAAATGGGACTAAAAAAGGGTGAAAACAAGGATGTCAAAAATGATGCATAACTAGATGAAAATTCAAAGTAAAATCTAGGTGCAAAATGAGATGCAAATGTGGACACAAAATGTGGTAGAAAAAAGGATGCAAATTTGGAAGCCAAATGGATGAAAAATTAGATACCAAAAAGGATGCAAATTTAGACATAAAAAATGGTGCAAAATTGGACACAAAAGAAGAAAAAATGGTGCAAAAATGGGCATAAAAATGGCTCAAATTTGGATGCAAATTGAGATGCAGCATTGGATGTAAAATGAGGTGCAACAAATCATTCAAAACTTGGTGCAAAAAAAAATGCAAAAGTAGACGAAGAAAATGGCTCAAAATTGAGCGTAACAATAGACACAAAATGGGATGTAAAGGTGGATGCAACATATGGTTCAACATAGGATACAAATTTAGATGCTCAAAAGGATGCAAAATTGGATGTAAGAAATGGTGTTAAAAATGATGCTAAATTAGATGAAACAAATGATGCAAAAATAAATGCAAAATATGGTGCAAAATAGGATGCAAAAAGGGGAGTAAATAAAATGCAAAAGTGGATGCAAAAAATGGTGCAAAAATGCATGGAAAATTTAACACTAAATCAGATTCAACATATGGTGCAAAATTGGATGGAAAAAATGGTGTAAAAAAAGGGAGAAAAACTGGCACAAAAATAGATGTAAAAATAAGTACAAAATTAGAAACAAAAAATGGTATAAGACCAAATGCAAAAATTGGCGCAAACTGGATGTAAAAATGTCATTAAATCAAATTCCAAATATGGTGTAAAAATCGATGCAAATTATGACACAAAACTAGAAGCCAAGAATGCCACAAAAGAGGAAGCAAAAAATGATGCAAAAATAGATGCAAAAAATGGCACAAAAATAGAAGAAAAACTTGTTGTAAAACCAAATGAAAATTTTGGTGCAAAATATGATGCCAAAAATGATGGAAAATTTGGTGTAAAAAAGATGCAAAATTTGGTGCAAAAAATGATGCTTTAAAAATTGTACAATAGAGCCAGATTTAGCGCCAGGTTGCTCATCCCAATTGAGAAAAAAATGCACTAAAATCTGGTGCTAAATTTGGCGCAAATTGCATGTTTTGTTGTAGTGTAACTTTTGGTAATATGGCTGGGAAATATTGTCAATATTCCCTCTACACTATACTGTACATGATATTTACATAATATATACAACTTTTTCCTTTTGAAAAAACCAATAGGTTATGAACTTTTATAGGTGATGTATTGATTCTATAAAATAAACCATTGAATGACAAAAATGCGGCATAAGTATAAAATTTATATCCTTTAAAGTTCAAATCTATGCGATACATGCTAGAAAACTAAAAAGAAACATTAGAAAAACGTAAAATTTGAATCAGAGAGATGTAGCTAGAGGATATATGTAAACTCAGCCATGAGTGATGCAGGAGCATTCAGCCCAAGGGAAATCATTGTAAATGGTAGACATAGGGGGTCATGCATTTTTGGAATTAGTTTCCTAAGTTCCAAGTCAATTTGATATTTAGGCTTTTAAGTGTGATTTAATTAGATGTTCTCAAAATAAATAAATGATAACATAGGAACTGGGGAGAGATTTTAGGCATAAAAGGAATGGATGTGGATCATTAAGTGATAAGGAGGATTTTCTATTTTAAAACAGAGAAAAGATGGAATAAAGCCTCAAGAGGCTTTTTGTCATATGTATGCATTGCATGTAGAGCTTTAAAGATTTTATGTTTTAAATCATTATGTAAAGCATGTTGTTGTATTGGATAAGGACCGAGAAGGTCTATCCTTAATTAGAAAATAAAGAGGCAACAAAGCTCGCATGAGAGGGGAAGAATGTTGGGGTGTTCGTGTGTGGAAGCGAAGGTCTGGCTTCAATGTCAAGTAGGATCAATTTATTGTAAAGCTGGCCACGAGAGGGAGGCCTCTATAACTCTGTGATTACTATTGTTTTAATATTTATCTGGGATGGTAATGGGATGAGTCTTTTTGTTCAGAATTTGTGAGTTATTTTCTACTTTCACAATAATCTAAAGTGTACTTATTGGTACTATTGTTACAATTGATTCAAGGTGTGGCAATATAGCAAACAATTCAGCTCAACCTTCAGTATATGCGCTGGTACTCTTGATTAAAGATATGGCAGTGGAGAAAAAGATTCGGCTTTGCCGTGAGTGTGTGTGCTATTGTGACAATTGATTAAAGATCTCACAATGGAACAAAAGATGGAGATCCTCTTTTCTTTCGTGTTATGTTAAAAGGTTTAAGGCATCACTGTGAAAGATCAATGTATATCAAGATCGATTGTTGATGGGAGTTGAATTTGAGGGCAACTGTATGACATGGACACAAAGGAATGGTGATATCATGGACGCAGATTCATGATGTTGTGTATAAAGTGTGAGTAGATGTGATTTCGCCGGCGTAGGAAATCAGAGCCATCGTGGCAGACAACAACAATTAGTCTAAAGGGGTCGATTGGGAATGTAAGAAGTTGTTCGCATCATTGACAAAAGGCAAGTTATGCCTGTGCGTTGGATCAATATGTCTGTGGAAGATTATTACAGTGAATACTTAGTTGATCAACTTGATATGGTTATATCTATACCAGACTCTGACAGAACACGCGTGGAATGAGATAGGGGCAGCTGTAGTTGGTTAGATACAAAGCGTGACTTACGCATGGACAGAGTACGTGGATTGAAGACTGGGTGTTCCTGAGTTGAAACAAAGTGCTTGCATAAGTAAGCGTATATTCACCTAAGGATGATTTGTCTACTGTCGGAGATAACAACTTTCTGAACTGTGTGTTATGCTTATCATCAGTGTGCAATATATATCTGAAGTTGCATTGCTGGCACTGAATGATATTACCTTTTTGTGGGGACTGATATAGATGCTTTCTATCTGAAGAGCCTGCTGAAGGAGACATTCTAGATTTGAGATGCATGTTTATAAGCAGAGTGTTTAAAGATCCTGGCTTTGCGAGCTTACCCTGCATCAGGTGGTATCAGAGCTAGAATGATCTATTGAAGAAGTTTGTTTTTTGAATGAGTACAGTTGAGAACTGAAGTGTGTTTCTTTGAATGTGTGATGAATGATTTTTAAATTTAATATGCAAGCTACACAAATGCAGTGAAGAAGATTGCAGAAGTGGAAAGAAGACAAGATCATGCATGATCTTAAAGGTGAGATGATTTTTTGATCTGAAATTTATGATTTAAGTTTATGGTTGCAGAGAATATGATGGCAGTGAACTTGGCATTCAGCTGAAGGCTGGATAGGGAGGACAATTGCAGTGTCCTAAAGAGAAAAGTGAGTTGAAGAGATAGCCTAGAGAGAGCAGAGGAGAATGCTCAAGAGGTTCCAGAGGCAGTGAACCAGTACTTACCAAAAGACTAAGTGAGGAGAGCTTGGTGAGTTAAGTGGCAACAGGAGAGCCTGTTGTTGCAGAGGCTAGTACAACTCATGGTAAGTGAGAAACTCATGGAAAAGATGATCATGGAGGATCAGAGAAGATGTTCACAGAAATGCCACAAAGATGAGATGACTGCAGAAGTTCGAGAAAGAGAGATTGCAGTAATAAAGGTACAATTGCAGGTATTAGAAGAATGGTTGCAAGAGCAGGAAGACCATAATAGAAAATGGATCTTTCCACTGAAGGGAAAGAGAGTGATTTGGTGACAATTGTAGAGGAGGTTGAGGCAAATTGTGATTGCCTTGTTGAAAAAGGGACTTAGAGTTCGTGAGCCAGAGATGGAATTTGAAGATTCCACCCGCAGATATATTCAAAGGAAAATGTTGGAGGAATTAGTCAAGACTAAAAAGTCTTGTGGTTTTAAAACTAATGAGTTGTGTATGTTTGCAGGTATAGTACAAGGAGATGAGCAAGCTTTAGAGTTTGTTCAGGAGAGAGAAGAGTTGAATCTGAAGGCTATTCAGATCGATGCTGAGATAGCGATATCGCAGAAGGAAAAGAAGATAGAGGAAGCAAAAAATGGTGATGATGACATGCTTCAGAAATGCTACAGAGAAATTGCATTGTTGGAATACTTGTTGGAGAATCCAGAGTACGATAGGGAGATTGCTAACGAAAGAGTTCAGTACAGTGAACGAAAGCATAACGACATCTTGGAGACAAATGGTAAGAAGGCGAGACTAGCTGATAGTCTCATGGTGAATACAAATCAGCATACTGATGTGCTGACAAAGGATTTGAGAAGGAACTCAGAGCAGCATACTGAAGTGTTGCCAGGAAAAGCTGAAGAGAAAACTAGTGAAGATTTGTTGAGTGCTAAAGAAGACTTGGAGCTAGAGAGAGAAAACTTGGTGATTGATTGTGATTTTAATGCTGACAATTTGATTGTGTTTACAGGTGATGTAGGAGAGAGTCCATCACTTGGAATTGTCTCGAGAGAAGAAGAACTGTTGCAAATAGAAGATGAGACAATCATGTCTCCTATGCAGAAGCTTGTTACGGTGGGTGACATGAAAGAGTTGACTTGTTTGTATAGCTAAGAGAAGGCTGGTGTACGAAATTTTGGAGCTGCTACAGTGACAAGGGATGAAGCTACAATTTTTGAAGAACTTGATTTGATTCCCAAAATCAATAAAGAGGATGATGGACAATTTCTGAAGATTTTCGAAGTGGAAGATGGAGATTATACTGAATTTAATTTGTAGCATGTTGATGAAATTCTGAAATATTTGTTGGAGACATCTGAACCAGAGAAAAAAGTAGCGGATGAAATTGCACGTAACAAGCTAAGGAATGTTGTAGAGGGACATGAAGTTTGGTAGGCCGCAACATCCATAGTGACAGCTAGAGCAACATGTGGGGCGACATTTATGGTGGCAGCGGAGGCAACACTAACAGCAACAATATTTATGGAGGCACTAAAGCCTTATATTTTTTATTCTAACAATTATTTTGTGAGTACAGGTCTTATTGAAGATGCTGGAGAAAATCTGTTAGACAAAGAAATTGAAATGATGAGGCGGATGACGATGAAAGAATCCCGGAAGAGACCAGCAGCAGCGAAACAAAGGAGAAGCAACAAAAGGAAGACAACAGAAGATTGTGAGAGCACAGCCAGTAGAGCAATGCAACATAAAGTGTGGAAACCTGGAGAAAGGCAGCAAGCAATAGCACATGATGACTTGCAGAACAAAGTGTGGATCTAGGAAAACCAAGACCAGAAGACACATGATGAGGAGATCATGAATATTTTCTACCTTGGGAGTCTGATGCAGGAGCATTCAGCCCAAGGGAAATCATTGTAAATGGTAGACATAGGGGGTCATGCATTTTTGGAATTAGTTTCCTAAGTTCCAAGTCAATTTAATATTTAGGCTTTTAAGTGTGATTTAATTAGATGTTCTCAAAATAAATAAATGAGAACATAGGAACTAGGGAGAGCTTTTAGGCATAAAAGGAATGGATGTGGATCATTAAGTGATAAGGAGGCTTTTATATTTTAAAACAGAGAAAAGATGGAATAAAGCCTCAAGAGGCTTTTTGTCATATGTATGCATTGCATGTAGAGCTTTAAAACTTTTATGTTTTAAATCATTATGTAAAGCATGTTGTTGTATCCGATAAGGACCGAGAAGGTCTATCCTTAATTAGAAAATAAAGAGGCAACAAAGCTGGCATGAGAGGGGAAGAATGTTGGGGTGTTCGTGTGTGGAAGCGAAGGTCTGGCTGCAATGTCATGTAGGGTCAATTTATTGTAAAGCTGGCCATGAGAGGGAGGCCTCTATAACTCTGTAATTACTATTGTTTTAATATTTATCTAGGATGGTAATGGGATGAGTCTTTTTGTTCAGAATTTGTGAGTTATTCTCTTCTTTCACAATAATCTAAAGTGTACTTGTTGGCACTATTGTTACAATTGATTCAAGATGTGGCAATATAGCAAAAAATTCAGCTCAGCCTTTAGAATATGTGTTGGTACTCTTGATTAAAGATCTCGCAGTGAAGCAAAAGATTCGACTCTGCCGTGAGTGTGTGTGCTGTTGTGACAATTGATTAAAGATCTCACAATGCAACAAAAGATGCTGATCCTCTTTTCTTTCGTGTTATGTTAAAAGGTTGAAGGTGTCACTGTGAAAGATTAATGTGTATCAAGATCGATTGTTGATGGGCGTTGAAGTTGAGGGCAACTGTATGACATGGACACAAAGGAATGGTGATATCATGGACGCAGAGTCACGATGTTGTGTATAAAGTGCGAGCAGATGTGATTTCGCCGACGCAGGCAATCAGAGCCATCGTGGAAGACAACAATAATTAGTCTAAAGGGGTCGATTTGGAATGTAAGAAGTTGTTCACATCATTGACAAAAGGCAAGCTATGCCTGTGCGTTGGATCAGTATGTCTACGGAAGATTATTACAGTGAACGTTTAATTGATCAACTTGATATGGTTATCTCTATACTGGACTCTGACAGAACACACGTGGAATGAGATAGGGGCAGCTGTAGTTGGTTAGAGACAGAGTGTGACTTACGCATGGACAGAGTATGTGGATTGAAGACTGGGTGTTTCTGAGTTGAAACAAAGTGCTTGCGTAAGTAAGCGTATATTCACCTAAGGCTGATTTGTCTACTGTCGGAGACAACAACTTTCTGAACTATGCATTGTGCTTATCATCAGCGTGCAATATATATCTGAATTTGCATTGCTGGCAGTGAATGATATTACCTTTTTGTCGGGACTGATATAGACGCTTTCTATCCGAAGAGCCTGCTGAAGGAGACATTCTAGATTTGAGATGCATGTTTATAAGCAGAGTGTTTAAAGATCCTTTTTTGCAGGCCTACCCTTCATCAATGAGCATTTTTGTTGTTGACTTATACAAAGTGACATGACAATTCCATTTCATTGCAGATATTGAAAAAGATGTATAGAGAGGTTGAGAAAGAGGAAACTTATTTTGATATAAGTTGTTTATTAAATTTCTTTTTTTCAATGGCTTGAAGTTACAATGATGAAATAGACTCAAAACTGTTAAGAATAGATATGTTAGTTTTAGTTTACTCGTGTATGACTAATAATTGTTAAATTTAACTTTATAAAAATAGTTAAGTAAAACCAAACTAACAATTACTTGTTTGACTATTTCATGTACCAGGAGAGATTATTCTTTATTACTCTCCCTTAATCTTGACTAATACGTTCGCTAGTAATATATTTCCCTTAATAACAAATATTATTGTGGGTTGGTCTAAGTCTTAGCTAGACTTACAATACTTGAGATTAATGCAAAAAGTTGTTGTACTTGCAAGTGGTTCTTGCAAGTGGTCCAAATTTTTCTTCTTCTTGTTCCAACTCTATTCTCCAGATATCTTTGTCGGTTTCACAACATCAACTTTACTTTTGTGTTCTTTCCCATTATGTCATCATCTTCATCTAATTCATTTTCTACATACTTGACTTTTGTGTTGTTTTTCAACATGTCCTCATTTTCATCTGATTCATTTTCTACATTTGTTTGTACCTCAATTGTTGCTAATTGAATTGTTTTGTAGACCTGTGCAAGATTTAAAACAATACATTCATGTTGTTTCATCTTCTCTTACATTGTCACATGTTCTTCAAGAACTCTGATGGTTTCCTTGATTTCTTCTATTGAATTTTGTGTTGTAGTGATTGTATCTTTTCTATAACCACTTTCATTTTTATGGTACTTAGACTTTGAAAAGAGCTCTTCAATAAAATTTAATTCAACGATAGAAGAAAATTCAAGTTTCACTATTAAGTTATCTTTACCTATTGTTGTTGTTGTAAGAAAAACAAATTAATTTCATTCTCAAGATGTGTTTTTTCATAGTGAACATCACTTTTTGCGCCATGCCTATACTTTGCATCTTCTACATAATCACGTCTTTGTTTTATAACTTCTTCAAAGTTTTCCATAGTGTGCAGGTCACCTGTACTCTCCATATCTTGTATAGCTTATTTTTCTTTTGCTGGACTTTCTACAACTTCTCTGTGCTCTCCATATCTTGCATAACTTATTTTTCTTTGGTTGGAATTTCTACAAATTCTCATGTTACTTTTGTAATATCAGAATCTCATTTTTCTCTCGTTATAATGGGAACTTCATTGACAACTACAACATTTTTTTGAATGGTGTTTCTCCTCCTTTCACTATTTATCATTTCCAAAATATTCCAAGATTCTTTGAATGTGGTTGTTGTCACAATCTTTGGAAGAAATTATGTCACATCATCCTTCCTATTCACAAAAAAAATGATCATTTTGATCTTTTATCATAGCCTCATAGGCTATTTGACCTGAGGGTTCCTCAAAACCATTCAAAACAATGTTCCATAAATCATCTATTTATAATATGACTTTCTTTCTAATGATCCAAAATTCAAAATTTTTACTAATAAAAATAAATAATCTCAGATAAGAACCATGACAAAAATGAAAAAATATATATTGATATTTGTAGTAGAAAAAAACAGTAAATATATCCCATTATGTTCTAGCTTTTTCAAAAAATACCTTCACTAATTGTTAGTGAAAACTAATTATCTTTAAACTAAAAAAAATATCAAACATCCTCCTTACAAAATAATATCTTTATATCATCGGGATTAAAAATATATATAAAATACCAAAAAGTCATTTCCCATCCATACTCAAATGCCTTTTTTCCTTAATCATCTCAACGGGAAAATGGTATGTTCTTAACAAATACGAGTGATTAAAATACTCTTGGAGGTCCAAATGCTTTTGAACTTCACGGGAAAAAAAAAAAAAGTGAAGGCAAAAAAAACACAAAACATTCTGCTTTTCACTTATTGTGTCAAAGATTTGCAAAAAAATAACTACGGAGGATCAAATTTTCCTTGCACGTAGATAGGACCAACTAGGGTGGACCCCTCTCACATGATGGCAATTGCACCCAAAGTGACACCTTCAAGGGTCTACTTCATTTCCAATGCTGGGAACGATTAAGGCTGAGGTAGACTGATGGCGGCCCAAGACATTGCGTCTACTCTTTCATTCAAACTTCTTCAATATAATAGTGTTATAACAATTAATGGCATATATAATGTGATACTTTTAAGTGGTTTATGGCCATGTTAAATTGAGGATCATTCTCACATAGTCTCTGATAATGAGAGTTTTGATAACGAGAGATCTCATCTCTTTGATGTCTTTGTGGAGAATGGATATAGTAGGCGCCTATGTCAGAAGGCTTTCCTTAAAGCCTCTAAAAATGCATTAATTAAGAAAGAGCCAAAGGAGCGCCAATTAGGTGTCCATCTTCGACAAGATTGCTTGGATCCTTAAGAGTTATGATATTCCCTCAACCTTTAGGCCCCTCAACATCATTCGTAATTCCCTCAGATGAGTGAAAGACCTCGTCAACCCTAAGCACATGAAGGGTGTCTACTTGATCCCTTGTTCTTGTGGGACCCCCTATATCGGGAAACAGGGCACTCCATCTATCAAATAAATAAATACATACACCAAGCTTGATCTGTTTTTTCAACTTGTCCACGATGAACCACGCTGGTTGGTTCGAAAAGCATTGACAAAGGTCTTTCTATATGTGATTTACGTCGAAGTTCTACTTATAATTATTATGGATCAAAAAGCCTCAATTCACAAATCAATAAATTTTTAATATAAATAATTTAAATAGGATAATAAATAAATTAAATATTTTTTAAAATATTAATTTTAATATTTTATCTAATTAAAAAAAATGAAATAATGTAAATTTTTACTGTGAGTCAGGGTGGTTACATTTGTCTAGGTTATAAATGGTTTAACCATTCATCTAACTGGATTTTGAGGACATATTATTGGGTTTGTTTTTATCTAATTTTCAATTCACTAAAGCTCTAATAGAGGTCTTTAAACCTCACTACTAGCTTATTTGGCTTACAATGGTGGCTCTAATAACTAAAAAGACCTTGGCACAATTAGACTTTCTCTCTAAAAGATGTAAATGGGATTTACATGGACATCTTGACAAAAAAATCTCAACGCAAGCATATCTGGTGGTAACTCCACCAAGAAACTTGGACTTACAATGAAGGCACAACTCCACACAGAAATATTGTATCAACTTTGGCATATACGGCGACTCTCTTGACATTCTCCTTTTAAAATAAAAAAAATAATGGAAGCTTTATGGGTTTGGTGTATAGGGATATTTTTTTTTTTTTGTTTATTTATATTGTCGGTACCCTTCCTCTTAACATGAAGGTTGAGCTATGACTCTCTCTTAATGACGGGATTAAGCTAAAACTCTCTCTCTTGGATCTCTTGACCTAGCGCAAGTTATAGAAATATTAATGCAGGAATTATTCTCTATGAAACTCAACAAGGATGGTTAATGACTTTGGCAACCTCTCTCAATTTTTTTTTTTTTTGGCAAAAATTAATGGTTGCTCTTTTTTGGAAACACTTTGTTAGCAACTACAACACAAAACAAGCATGGCTATGGGGCAGCTAGTCCCTACCAATGCAAATTGCATAACAGTTCCAGATTCTGAGCTTCGTAGCGGCAATGCAAATTGCAACGCAGGCGTCAATGCTCTGAGCCAGTTCCAGATTCTGAGCTTCGTAAGCGAGTACGAACTCCTGCGTCTGCGTTGTTCTACCATCGACACCAGAAATCTGAGACTGCTCTGCGTTGCCAGGAAATAAAACAGAATTGTTCATTTGTGGGCAAAGGAGCTTCAGAAGGAGATTGTTGCAGTTCATGAATCTCATGCCCTTATTAAACGGGCTTGTATGGAAGAAGAAAAGGAAAGGATTTCAATTACAGCTGAGAGGGAGGCCATAGCACGGGAGGCTTCTGCAGCAGCAGAACAAATTAGAAAACAAAAATTGGCTGTTATGCAAGATCTTGGTGCTACAGAGGATCTAGAAAGAAAGTTAGCTGTCACAAAAGCAGTAGTGGAGAACTTGCAAAATAAAGTCAATTTAGTAAAGAGTTCAGAGTCTAAGGGTTGTAAGAGTGTTTCTCATCCTATTGAGAATCTTAAGAAGGTGAAGGAAGAGATTGAGAAGGCCAAGAAACAAGAATCTGATGCATGTTCTTCGTTGGAATAAAAAACTCTTCAGCTTGAGCAGGCAAAAATAGATCTCAAGAAGGTAATAGAAGAAGGATCTTCTTTGAGTGCTTCTATGGATTGTTTAAAGACATAGCTAGATAAGAAAAAGACAGAATTGACTGAAATAAATGAGATCGAGGCAAAAGAAGAAACGAAAGCAACAGATTTGAATGCAGAGCTTCATAAAGCCAGATCAAACTTGGCAGTTGCCATTGCTACTGAAGAAAAGGCAAAAGATGCTGCTGCACATCTCTCTCAAGCTCTGCAACAGATTAATATAGAAACTGAGCAGGCTAGGAAGGAAGCTGAATCTATGAATGAGGAAGCATGTAAAGCAAAATTGGAGACTGAATAGGCAAAGGCTGAGATGAATACCATAGATAATAAACTGCAATCTGCCTATAAGGATCTTGAGGAAGCTAAAGTTGCGGAAGCTACAACCATGGAGCAAATTGAAGCTGTATCTGAAAAAGCTAGTGCTGCATGAGCTTCTACTTCAGAATCTAGTGGTGGGATTACAATTTCACATCCTGAATTTGATTCCCTAAGCAGGAGGGTGGAGGATATCGACAGGCTTACAGATAAGAAAGTGGTTGCTGTCATGGCCCAGCTAAAAAAGCAGTTGTTGGTGAGCTAGTGAGATGGAGAGAACGTGAACAAAAGAAGCAACACACACCTTTTCTGAAGACGTCAGAGTTGCTGATATCTGGAAAGAATAATGATTCAGTGTCTTTTGTAGAAAGAAAATCCTTGAATTTTCAGGCATTCAGTGAGCCATTGATTGTGAATAGTCATATTGAAAAACAACGTGGTGTAGGGTCTATCCCTTTGTCTCTGAACAAAAAAAAGAAGCAGATTATCCCCAGCATTGGACGATTGCAAGGCATCTAGAGAAAATTTTGAATATTGCTTCCAAAGCTAGTCAGATTATGAGCTCTCTGTCATGGTTGCCTTGAGTTCATTAAGACTTTTATAATGGGCTTGATTTGTCCTTTAACATCGGATTTATAATTGCTAGAAAGTATAGTTATTCATTTCATATCTAACCTACCCTGCATATTATAATTAGTCATGAGAAATATGCATTATAGGAGCTGGATTTATCACCAGGCTTAGATTATGGTTCGAGAGCTGTTGAACTACATTAACAACTAAATGAGAAATATAAGAAAACCAAATTCCCGAGCATGTTTCATTTCTAACTGAATCATGCTACCTAGTTATATGCAGGGAAGGTGCACTTGACCCTCCTGTATGTTTCAAAGTGAAATTTAGATGTTGCTTGATTTTCATTATCCATAATGCACTGTATTATGTTTGCCATTTATTTTAATCTCTGTTTTTATCTTCTATCAACAATACCTCATTTTGGTTAGCAGAGAACCGTGTTAATTTAATTATACCATCTCTCAACCTTGCCAGTGATTTTGAATAATTGGGTTCTACAAGTAACTGTCATAACGGCAATGTGAATTTCAGCTAGAAATAGTGTAAATGTCGTTTTATAAATATGCTGAAATGGAAGCAAAGAAGTAGAACATTCAACTTGAGAAAAGATGGTATGTTTTTCGGCGTAATTCATATATCAGATATAACTCTAGACATCCATTGGCATATATGATTCTAATTATTTATTGGGTTGTCGTTTGTTATGGATACTCTTAATACAATTATTAAATACTCTTGGTTTGATTTAATACCCGAATCATCATTGTCCAATGTCATAAAGACTCTATACAATTTAGGTAAAAATATATTGAAGAAAGTAAGTATGCATGAGCGAAACGTGTCTTCTGGATAAGTCTAAGTTTGTCAACATGTCAGAGCATCAAAGTCCCTCAAATAGTCTTCCGTTTGATGCCAAAACTTGCTTTGGAGGTATAACAGATACCATCCTTTTTCCTGCTGTTTGAATCAATAGGTTTCGATGCAAGACCTGAAAGAAATTGGAAGAATCCGAAACACAATGAGCATGACATCGTAATAAAAAAAGAAAATGCCTCCTGTTGCAGTTTGAAGTGCCTTCTTCTACGGGAAATTGTAAGGCTCTCAGGATTTCATTTCCCCGCGCCGTTCACCAGGTAAGTTTGAGATTGATCTGAACCAGCCTTCCAATGGTAGCGATTGATATTTTGTGTTTCTTTTGTTTCTGTGGAAGGCGAATCGGTTAAGCCCTGTGTTTTGTTGATATAATGTCTCGACAAGCTCTGGTCATAACTATGAAGATTGCATTGGTCTATCTATTACAATGTAGCCTCAATTCCCAGATAACTGCGATGGGGTTAGGTGGTTTTCATCAAAGCAATTTTGAAAATTGGGTACAGAGGATAGGTTCAAGACAGAGACGCAGATCTGATGCAGAATGTGGCAGTTGGATTCGAAGATACCTGTGTCCCATTACATGGTGGTTGATAGTTCGAGCCATGGGAACCTTAAGACAGTACACAGGGGAGGGACCATTTCTTCGTCTCCTGTCACGATTGGGTGAGTTCGTCGATGCATTTTACTCTAAATTTAACTTTTACCTTCAACAAAAAACGAACATTTGATCGTTACACTTTCGATAAATTTGCAGGCCTTGAGTAGTACCAAACGCAACAAGCAGCTGCAAAACAATGTCATCAAGGTCATCTGCAACACCGATAAATCTAGGGGTTTTAATGTTCTCAGAGACGTAAAACCTGGGCGGTCAAAGTAAAGTTAATATTAAACTATATTTTATATATATTTGCGAACGTTAGGTTAGAGTAAAGTTAATATTAAACTAATTTAATATATTTTTGCGAACGTTAGGTCAAAGTTAATTGGATGATGTGAGGTGAATATTAGGTCTGTTTGAAGGGAGTGAAATTGAACTACAATGTGGCACGTATGAGAGCCTACTTGCATGGAGTACAGGTGGCTCTCTGAATGCTTCTAGTGGAGGCATCTGGAGAACAACCATCTCTCAGTTCAGTTCTACCCCATGGCGGATGGCAACCCATAATCACTGAAAGGGGGTTGTGTGATCTCTTGCAAGTGGAATGCCTTAGAAACATAGTCTCAGTGCATGCAAGGATTAGTAGCTTGTTGGTCAATGCATGGAGAGTGAATTCACTGAGAAGGCGTCTGGATCAAGCCACAGAGGGCTGGATGGGTTGGTTTTGCGAGAGGTTGATTCTCTCCACAGCTTGAAAATATGGCAAAGACTCACTGCCGGTGGTCCCAAGGACCGTGTCAATTCAGATGGCTCTGAGTTTTCATTGATTCAAAGAATCAAGAAGCTTGAAGAAGATGTTGGAAGTTCTGTAACTATAATTCGAGTTCTTTCGCGACAACTTGAGAAGCTTGGAGTTACAAGGCAGACTCTGCGTGACCCTATTAATGAGGTAAGATAATTATTACCTAAAATTGTATTATAGTATGACCTGGAGAGGAGATGAAATTTATCTAATAGATTTAGTTTACCAGTGATCTTCGTTTAAAATTTGGTTTATGGTAGAGATTCTAAGATCTTTGATAGGGTCTACCTGATTGAAGCATGCATGCTATTTGGCTATGATACACTTTGAATTTGTTTCTTCAATTTAAGACTCAGGCAAGTTTCTTGGATTTTTAAATGTAACTCTATTGAACGTTGTTTTCTTTGTTGATCTGTGATCCAAATTGCTCTTACAGACAGCGGCACTGGCATAGAAAACATCAGAAGCAATTCGAGTATTAGAATTGCAAGAAGATGTCCTTCAGAAGGAGCTTCGTGGGATCCAACATATTTTGTTGGCCATGCAGGTATTTCGCTATGCATTTGGCGTCTCTCGTGATAGTCTGAGCCTTGAGGTGAGGTGATGCTGAAAGGACAGAAGATGTTCCAAATACACTTCTGAAAGCCACGAAGATGTTCCAAATACACTTCTGAAAGCCACGAAAGACCAGGAGCATGTGCGCAAAATTTTCACAAAACCAATCGAGAAAAAGACATTGTATCTTAATCAATCCCGTAATGTACAATTTCTTTTTGTTTTAATGCCAAGGTTGATTTGTTTTAATGTTGAGCTCGAGTTGGTGGTACTCCATATAATGCTTTTCTTCCTTGGAAACAGTATGTTACACAGTAGGGAGGACCTTGGAGACCATCCATTCCTTTAGTCATTGTCTGCATACGCAGTACTCATATTTAGTCAATGTCTATATACACAGCACTCATATTGTCGGTAGACGCAGACAAATTTACCTACGTGGAGGAGAGTATGTCACAGACAACGCTATGTGCAGGAGTTGAAGATCAGGATGTAGACATGGCTGCAGGAGTTTTCATCGACTGGAGAACGCCGTCTGACTACCTGGAGAACGCCGTCTGAAGATCGATATTATGACTGCAGCAGGTAATTAGTATAAAGTATAAATCAGTGCAAGTTTAAAAAAAATGGAGAAATATGTGTATTCACAATAGCATACTTACATATCATCTGGATTAAGAGACATCTTCATACATATATCACTGTGCGTGACAGGCGTGCCATAGACAATTGATAATCGAAAGCAAGGAGGATATGAATTCCTTCCATAGAAAGAAAGCGATGCAGCGCAGAAAGAAGAACCAGAAGCAACAATTCGATTAATATCACTGTGCATATCACTGTGCGTGACAGGCGTGTCATAGACAATTGATAATCGAAAGCAAAGAGGATATGAATTAGCATAATGCTTTGCAGATGAAGCATAATGGCGATGGACGAAGGGGACGAAGGGGCGTTGCAGATCAAGCAAAGGGTGAAGGCGTTTTAAGGGAGGAAAGTAAAGTCTTGCTTCCATGCAAATTGACACGGCATTGCAACGATGGTTTGACACGCCAACGATGGTTTCGACACGGCAAGGTGGGCAACAGCCATGGTTTAGCAACACATATCATACGCAACAAGTATTCCTAACATTAAATGTTAGGAGACTAATGCTAAGGGAAACATAACATTAGTTCATGAAGCTCTTAATTACTTGTAGTTTTGCCAATTTTAGCCTAACTTTTCAACTTGTATACCTCGTACTGAGGCCAAATAAGACGAACATGTTTTTGATTGGTTAAAAGCATAAACTAATCAAAAAGATGGTTTTGGTTTTTGTGTCATTCGAAGTAACTTTGTTTTAACTTGAAATAATTTTATGGGTTCTTGCGTCCAACTAATAGGCACCGGCCAAAACCGATTGCTATAGTCCCTGCCAAGCCCGGAGGGCAGGGACTAAAAAGGCCCTTACAAAAGAAATCAATGGAAGTTAACACAACTTAGTAGTGGAATGGATAGATTTATGAATTGGCTCTCGACACACATAAAAATTCCAATAGAAAATAAATTCAATATGAATACTTTTTTTTAGAGGTTCTCTTTAGCTTGCTGGGTCGAGTTATAGCTATAATACCGTGTTAAAATTTTTCATTACAATAAAACCCACATGCAATAGTAAACTTCCAAACACTTATCACTATCTTGAGTAGGTAGTTAGTCCCATGTTCCGAGGGTGTTGATAGTTCTTTTGATTTCACCATCAACTTCGTAACACTAAATACAATCACAGAAATTATTTTCCCTTAGAATATATAAAATAA
>APFE030054000.1:0-10313 GCA_000404065.3 Pinus taeda
AAGGAGGAAACCTGGGAATAAACTCCATCCCTCATGAGGATGTGGACAAGGTACAACAGATATTCCTTAAAATGTCACATCAAATAGCTACAGGAGTCAAAAGAGGACATGATAACCAGAAAAATAAAGGAACTTCCTCAATAGGATTAATAACAAGAAAACTGACAAAAAATCCAGGTAAAAGGAGGGGAAGAAAAAGACAAAAAGAACTATTGATGGAATGTGGAAAACTCATGATTGACTTAGGAAGGATGAAAGATGTTTCTAGTTACTCCTTTAAAACCCCACCTCAATGAAAATCACAACTTGGAACATTAGAGGACTAGGGAGCAAAAGAAAACAAAGGAACCTAGGTAACAGGATCAGAGAGGAAAAACCTGACATAGTATTTATCTAGGAAACAAAATGCTTAGTGGAGAAGATACGCGAGAAACATAGAAAATGGTTAAATATATATGAATACCTTGAAGTTAAGGCAAATAAATATGTTGGTGGAATTCTCACTTTATGGGACCCACAGAAATTTGGTGTCATTGATACAGTGGCATCCAGACATCACCTTTCTCTGATTTTCCAACCAGTGGGTGACGGACAATGTTACATGATAACTAATGTCTATGGTCTATAGCCAATGGAGGACAAACTTCGACTCCTCACAACAATGGAGGATTTGAAGAAGAGATACCCAGATCTACCTTGGATTCTTGGAGGGGATTTTAACATAACAAAATCACTCATGGAGAAGAAAGGAGGAGCTAGAACACTTGGTAGAGATTCAGTTGCCTTCCAAAACCTCATCACCAATATGAAATTGGTTGATATGGAAACGAGCAATGGAATCTACACTTGGAATAACAAAAGAGGGGGCCATACCCAAGTAGCCTCAAAATTGGACAGATTCATTGTTTCAAAGGAAGAACTTCTCATGGGAAACAACATTATTGTGCACATACTGCCTTTCGGAGGTTCAGATCACTGGCCTATCCAATTGGAAGCTTCTTTTTTTGGTAAACCAAGGAACTCCCCCTTCGGATTTGAGAATGCTTGGCTCACACACTCAGATTTCCTCACAAACATTCAAAAATGGTGGAAGGAAGAGCTTCACCTTCAAGGTACAAAGATGTTCCTTCTACACTGCAGGCTCAAACACATTAAAGGCAGACTCAAAGAGTGGAATAAAAAGGAATTTGTAATATCTTCAAAGCTAAAGGAGATGTGGAAAAGAAACTAAAGGAAATAAACCATATTCTTATCACAGAAGGCTATACAGATGAAAGGAAAGAGATGACAGAGTCACTCCAGCAGGAATGGGATAATAGATGCCTTCAAGAGGAAATATTCTGGAGACAGAAATCCAGAGTACAATGGATTAAAGAAGGGGAGAGAAACACCAAATTCTTTCGCAGATCCACCATAGCTCACAGAAACAACAATAGAATTATGAAACTTAAAGATCGACATAGAATAGAAAGAAACACTCATGAAGAGATGGAGAAGGTTCTAGTCCAGCATTTTCAGAAAATTGTTGAGGAAACCTCGGAAGGCAGAACCCAATTTACGGAAAAATTTGCTCAGCACATTCCTAAATTGGTTACTAGAGAAGATAATTACAATCTCAAAAGACCAGTTACAAAGGAAGAAATTGAGGAAGTCGTTAAAGAGATGCACAATGGGAAAGCACCAGGCCTGGATGGCTTCAATGTGGACTTTTTCAAAGCTTGTTGGAGGATAATTAAACTGGATATCCTAGAGGTAGTGGAAGACTCTCGATGTTTTAAGACAGTCTTAAAGGCGCTCAATGAATCTTTCATAGCCTTAATCCCCAAACAGGAAAAGGCCACCTCTCCAGACAGATTTAGACCTATAGAACTATGCAATGTGGTATACAAAATAATATCCAAAGTAATTGCCAACCATCTCAAACCACTCCTCCCAACCCTAGTGTCAGAGGAGAAAATGGGCTATGTGGAAGGGAGACAAATTCTAGATAACATAATTCAAGCACATGAAATGGTTCATTCACTCAACACCAATAAACAAGCAGGAATGATAATTCAGCTGGACATAGCAAAGGCCTATGACAAACTTAGTTGGTCGTATATAAGAGCAATATTGAAAGCCTATGGCTTTGATTACAATTGGATTAAATGGGTTACGACCCTAGTCACCACCGCCAGCTGTTCAATTCTTCTCAGTGGCTTTCCCTTTGAAACCTTCAAGCCTTCTAGAGGTCTCAGGCAAGGCGATCCTCTTTCTCCTTTCCTTTTCATTCTAATGATGGAAGGGTTAGGGAGAGCAATCAAAGCTGCTAAGGAGGAAGGGAGAATTCAGGGTTTGAGACTCACTGAAGGTGGGGACATGGTGACACATCAAAAATTTGTGGATGATACTATGCTTCAAGGCACACCCACAGTTAAGGAAGCCAGAGCATTCAAGCGAATTCTGAGTGAGTTTGCTAGGGCAGCAGGCACAAAGGCAAGTCTTACTAAATCAAAGATTTTCTTTTTCAATACAAAGAAAATTTTCCAGAATTTTGGGCTTTCAAAGGGATTCACTGCCTGCGAAGTACCTGGGAGTTCCCCTCACTGACAAACCGCTACACAAGGATATCTGGGAGCTCGTTCTTAATAAGCTAAAAGATAAGATTAGAAAATGGACAAATATAGCACTGAATCTAGCAGGGAGACTGATTCTAACTAAGGCTATCCTCCAATGTATCCCTATCTATATGCTTTCAGCCATTCTGGCACCAACTAGTGTAATTACTAATATAAGAAATATTCAGAGAGACTTTCTCTGGGGGAAAGGTGAAGAAAAGAAGAAATGGGCCCTTATGGCATGGGATAGGGTATGCAAACCTAAGTCCCATGGTGGTTTGGGTCTTCATGACCCAGGAAGTCTTAATAGAGTTATTGGAGCCAAAATCTGGTGGAGATGGCTAAAGGAAATACAAGCCCTCGGGGCAAAACTATGGAAGCAAAAATATGCAAGAGGGTGGCAGGAAAAGAACCTCATCAGAATGGCAGGACAAGTTAAAGGTTCTGCAATATGGAATAGGGCATGGGAGAACAGGGCCCTAGTCCAAAATCACAGGTTTTGGTAGATAAGAAATGGAAATCTGGCCTAGTTCTGGGAGGATAATTGGTAGCAAGAGGACAATTTCCGAAGTGAAGAATTAACAGACATTCACACCAATCCATCAACAAAGGATTAAGGTGGGTATGTGACTATTGGGACCAATCAAGGAACAATGAGAAATGGAGAACATGGAAACTTCCAGACTACAGTGGAATGGGCATGTTGCACACTCAAGCTATAGCCCTTAAAGGTCTTTTAGACAAAAGGCAAATCTTGACCTCAACCTTGGACGATCAACTAAGATGGGGAAAGAACAAGGCAGGTCTCTTCAACCTTAAGGGGGCCAAAAGGATAGATTCAGGGCTTAACCTTCCAAACATTGATAAGACGTGGAAAGAACTCTGGGATAATCCTCATTGGATGAAAGTCAAACTGTTCAAATGGATAGTTCAATAGGGCAAGATTATGACATGGGATAACCTAAGAAAAAGAGGCTTTGTTGGCCCCTCAAGATGTCACTTATGTAGACAACAAGAAGAAACTACAAATCATCTCTTGAATAGATGCACTTTCACTACAATACTTTGGAATTGGGAGGGAGAAGTCTTCGAGCAGACAGACAGAAATGTAAATGACATCATTACTACTTTGGAAAAATGGCAAAAAAAAATTTCTTCGGATAATGAGATCATTAACTCCGCTTGGATGTTAGTCCCATGATTCATAATCTAGAATGTTTGGAAGGAGCACAACAACAAGATTTTCAAGGATAAATTGAGTCCGGTGAGCAGCATCCTTAAGCTAATCCTTAAACAACTCAAAGAGACTGTTCACATCCTGGGAGGTGTAGCCACTGGCAAACCCAACGAACAAAGAGAGGCCAGAATACTGAAGAAGATAGAGCTCAATGATCATCCCCCTCAAGGTTCTATGCAGATCAACAAGAATACCCAGCAGAAAAGGCTTCATGGCAACCCCCTTCACATGGAATTTTAAAATTTAACATTGATGGGGCATCAAAAGGGAATCCGGGAGAAGCTGGATATGGAGGGGTCATGAGGGATGAGGAAGGAAACATACAAATCATCTTCCATAGTTATCTAGGAAAAGCTACCAACAATATGGTTGAACTCATGGCGATGGAATTATGCCTGAAAATACTGCTCAAGTACAACATTCACAATGTCATCATTGAGGCTAACTCGAAATTAGTCATTAACTCAGTGAAGAGGATAAATGCTAGTGTTGCACCAGAGAAAATCTCAGGACATTGGCGGCTTCTGCAAGTCTATCAAAGAATCCAAACACACTTAAGAATGCTGAGAACTCTTAGGTTGGTGCATGTCCACAGGGAAGCCAACAAAGTTGCGGACTTTCTTGCCAATGAGGGGGTTCGAAACAAGCATATCGACTTGTGCTGCTGGTGGGAGGAGATAATGGATGACAGGTTGAAGGAGGAAGGGTCATCCCAGGCCCTCAGTGACAAACAACAGTATCAGGAAAAATCAAGAGAAATAATTTTACTTTATGAAAACGAGGGATAAGTTCACTTTAGATGGCCCATCAGCGGAGATGCATTATCGGTTTTCTAATGGAGCTTCTAGAAACAGAGGTAGATATCTGTTCACAGGAGGAATGATTCCATGGAAGACGAAGGCGTTAAAGGAAGAGATTACTGGGGTTAAAATCGGGCCGAGACATACCACCTACTTCGGGCAAGCTCTGTCCTGGGAGAAGTTTCTCGAAAGACAAGCGATGCCATTCAGCAGGAGATGCGTGGAGGTGAATGGACAATGATTATTGGCCTCATCGTTGGGTATCTCGTGATCAATTGTGTGGTCTGATTTGGTCTGTGGCCGTTTGATCTGGAGAGGAAAGATCATTGGCCACCTTTTGGTGTGCAAGTTGGTGGGGCCAAAAGGATAAAACCACTTATGGTTTACCACCTTCATTGGGTGCCTTCCAAAACAAAGACGATTTTAATGAAAAGCCAACGATTCCACTCAGGAAGCAACACGTGGCGGAGGACCGAAAAAGCAAACCGCCTTCATTGCGTGGTATACAATAGGCTTTTTAAGTTGCGCGATATGAACTCCAGCCATTGGATCAGAAGGAAAGGATCAACGACCATAATTGATCGTGCAACTTTAGGGTTTTTCACGAGTAGTTGTGTGGGCCGATTTGGTCTGTGGCCGTCAGATTTGGAGAGGGAAGATCAACGGTCACCTTTTGGTGTGCATGTTGGTGGGGCTGAAAGGATAAAACCACTAATGGTTTACCACCTTCATCGGGCGCCTTCCAAACCAAAGACGGTATTAAGGAAAAGCCACCGATTCCACTTAGGAAGCAACACATGGCAGAGGATCGAAAAAGCAAACCACCTTCATCGCGCAGTATTCAGTGGGCTTTTAAGCTGCACGATATGGACTACAACCATTAGATTAGAAGGAGAAGATCAACGGTCAGTGTTGATCGGGCAACTTTAGGTTTTTTTTAGAACTGCGCCCTTGCGCGGTTGAATCTTGACTATCATATTGTTAGATGATAGCTCTTCGGTCAGTTTTGGGTAATCTAGACCTTGTCTCGGTCTGATTTTTTGAGGTTTTTTTTTTCGGGAACTTAGGGTATTTTCACTCCCCTTTGTAGGAATTTGTGCCTTTGGGCATTTGTTGTAACATGTGTAAAATATTTTTTTACCTAAATTAATAGAAGGACCGTCTTTTGCTTAAGCAAAAAAATATTATAATAATATATATATATATATAGAGTAGATATAAAATAGATTGTAATGATTCTTTTTAATAAAAAAATGTATTTTTACGATTTATATATATATTTTTTTCTCGGTAAAAGACTATGCTATTTCTATTAACTGGTAAACTGAATAAAATTACAAGAGGGTGCAGTTATAGAAGCCTGCTCATCATATATGTTACAAAAATTCCCCATAATAGAAGAGTTGGGGATCTCATCAAAGCAAACAGCCAGATAGACAGAACAGACAGCCAAATTCATTGGCATTACAAAAAAACTGAGAGAGAGAGTGTTGAAACTAAGCATATGACTAGTAACCCTGAGAGTACTGGACCAAGACATTGGCATACGCCGCGGCTGGAGAATTCTCAAAACTGAGCCAAACGCCCGAAGCGGGCTTCCAAAAATCAAAAAGTGCTAACTCAAGAGCCATCTGTTCAACTGTCCTCTTCCCCCTGTGTCTCCTCGGCTTGCTGACACGCGTTGTCGTGGCTGAGCCCATCTTTTTCATACAACACGTTGCCCTCCTGGTCTTTGTCAGGGTCCAGGATTAGGTTGATGCAGTCACTTAGGGGAGGAATTAGGGAAGGCGAGTCGACTTGAATCACTGGTTCAACATCCTTCTTTGCGGCCATGGCGAATTGGGCAGAGGAATGCTCACTGCTATTGGAAGAATTGGGGTCAATGCAGGAAATTGGAGGCACCTGGTTGATTTCCTCCGTCATAAGGATGGTTATTTGGGCTGAAATCAGAGGGCGGTTCAGGTTGCTTTGGAATTTAAAGTGGGTGGATTGGAAAGCGCTGTTGGGTATCAGATGGTGAGTGGGGTTACTTGCAGGAGGATCCTCAGGGGAAGAAGTGAGGTTGATGGTGGTGAGCAGAGGAGTGGACTGAGGGCGAGCAAAGGGTCGTTTGCTGCTGCCAGGTCTTTCCCTGAAGCGAGAACGCTTCCCAGGGCGCTTCATGGTACAAACTGTGACTATGACTTTCAGCGAGACAGTGCGGAAACTAGAATTGTGCCTCAGAGCACCCAAGGACCCCGAACCGAATTGATAAACAGAGCAGAAGACAATGGAAACACTAATCCTAGAAACAGAGCCGGAATAACTGAGATAACCGCGAATGAAGCACTTACCCTAAACTGTTGACGGAATTCCAGAGCGAAGAATACGGGACGAGTAGAAGGGCTGCCAATTCGAGCCAGAACGAGCTCGAATTTCCCCTCTGAGGCGGGGCTCCCTCTCGACCTCATCCACAGAACTCACAACAAATCGAACAGAGTAGTCTTCGACCGAATGCATGATGGAATAATCATTGAGTCGCTGCCTGTAAATACTGCTCCACAGACTTCATCGGGCTTCGTTCGCCATTAATGGCGTTGTCCTGCGTCGTGCCAAGGCCATAAAAACCATCTCCCCGCCTCCGTTCTTCGTCTGGGGCTCCACGCTGTGGAGCAGGTGGCGGCATCATGCGTATTAAGTGTGCATGAATGCCATTTAAGGAACGATAATCACCCGGATCCGAGAATTTTTACGCATTAATATTAATATGGTTAATATATTTAATTTTAATTTAGTTTTAATTTTATTTATTTCGTGAATTTATAAAAAAAATCAATTTAAAAATAAAAATATCCATTAATAGTAAAAGTTAATTTTTGAGTGAATAAGAAAAAATGGTATTGTATAAATCCAATTTAATTTTTTTTTTTACTTTTTTTTATTTTATTTATAATAGCTATAGTTTTTTATATATACAAATTATTAAAATTTCATTTTAATTTAGAATTTGTCCGGAACAAATAAAATATAAAATTTAAATAATACCATGCATTTTCTCAATTATTAAAGCAAATTCAAATTTTAAAATTTATTTGATGCTATATTTAATAGATTTGAACTTTTACCCTATAATACTTAAATTATTTAACTAATTTATATTTGAATAATAAAAGTTTATTAAATTTTTACAATAAAATTTAATATTTTAAATAATAAAAATATTTAAAATTTTACTATTTATATCATGGAAATATTATAAATATTGTGACCGGTAAAAGGAAACAAGTATGTATTCTCAAAGAGAAACCGTTAAAGTGCGTGCCTTCTAAAATTGATAAATTATTATTAAATATCCGATGATAGTAGGAAAACCACGTAGATAATTCACTTGGGGTACAAATATCTTTGAGAGGAGAAATCCATTCAGTCATACTTCGGTTGTTAACTAAAAAAGATAAGTGGAGAATTGATTGAAAATGAAACATGAATTGAGGAAATGTTTAAGTATACATTTTCTTTTTATATATATATATATATATTATATGTTTGTTTGGATGATTATTAATTAAATATTTGTTTTAATATTAAATTAAATAATTGGTGAATTAAGATTTAAATTTTGAGTAGATGAAAGAAATAGATATTTCCTCACCTAAATTTATTTTTAATAAATATCTAAAAGATATTAATATATTGAATAATATACTATATTTCTTCTATAAATATATAGGGCATTGTAATTAAATTTTTAAATATAATTAAATTAAATAATATATTAATTAATAAAATATTAATATATATATATATATATATAATATTTTATTTATAATATTAATATTTTTTTTTTTAATTTTGATTTTTTTGAATAAACATTATCATATTAAAAATTTATAGAAAAATATGTAAATATTTTTTTATCTTTATTCTTTTTAATGGTAAATAGTAAATAGATAATTTTTAATGATTGTTTTGAGCAAGTCTTAGGATCAAATCATAATGGTTGTCATTATTCACCTCAATATCAAGATATTCAAGTATTATTCCAGGCAAGACTTTGCATCCAACGACAATGGCTACAACTATTTACCTTAATATTAAGATATTCAAATCTTTCTTACCACTATACAATTCTATATATCAAGATATTCATATATATAAGAATCCTACCACTATTCACCTCAACAATATTTTCAAGGTGTTCAAATTTTGCCATAAAAGCTAACATGTTTTTGGAAAATAAAACCCAAGTAGAAAGAAAATTAAACTTACTAACTAATCTACACCTACTCTGCACCTCATAAATCACACAAACCAATTAATCTACACAGGAACCTACTAATCTACATCTAATTTATACCTTATAAATTTAAATGAAAATTACCTAGCTAACCAATTAAATCGAATTCCATTTATATTTAAATAAATTACTTAAATAATAAAGTTAAATTCCTTCAACTCCATTTTTGGTTGAATGAACTACAATCTTGCATACTGAGTTTTAATATATAAATGAATTGTAGAAATATAAATAAATATATGGATAGATTAAAATAATTATTTTATAAAAGATTGTAAATTTTACATGTTGAGTTTTTTAAATATTTTTAATAAGATGTATTATGGTTTAGAATTTGTTTAAAAAAAATAAATTAATTTAATAAAAATGAAGAACATGGTCATTATATTATTTATGGTAAAAGTTTAGAAGTATTATTATTTTTTTTAACATGTTATTTATTGTGTTGAGAGATGAATTATAAAATTTATGGTAGAGAAAGCTTATGGAGTCTAGAATAGACGGTGATAAGGTGTTGTGTTATTTATTGTGTTGAGAGATGAATTATAAAATTTATGCTAGAGAATGATAAGGTGCTATGTTAAGACACTTTGTGGTGAAAATTTCACTCGTTTGAAACTTCGCGGGCAAAAATCCAAGCATGCTAAGGGTTGGTGTTGTCTAGGCCAAGTGTGATCACTGAGTGATTTTGAAGACTTAGATACCCTTGAGTCACGGTTACTCAAGCCCTAAGTTAGACATGATAATCATCTTAGGACTCACATTACCTAACAAACAAAAAAAAGATTATAATTTCAATAAATTATTTTTAATGAATAAAAATATTATTTATATGAATAAAATATAAGTATAATCAATAGTAATTCCATCATAACCTTACATTTGATTAAAACAAATAAAATCTGTATAACAAAATAAATACACAAATCTAACACAAACATTTCCTCAAATTATTAATTATTATTTACATTTTTACACCTAATTATTTAAATTAAAAATAAATTAATAATAATAATATCGCTAAAATATAAAATAATTAAAATATCATAAATTTATATTTTTATATAAATATATTTAGTCTTTTCCTCCTTTCATTTAAAAAAAATATTAATGTTTTTACTTATAAAAGGAAATAAGTATGTATTCTCAAAGAAAAGCATCTTTAAATATTATTAAATACCCCAGGACTTAGGAAAACCACCTAAAATATGATTTAGAGGGGAAATCCATGGAGTCATGGAAGGGTTCTTTCGATTGAGACCATGATTAAATATGAATGAAGTGTTATTTTTGGATTGGTTCCGTAAAAGAGCATTGTAAATTTACCATCTACCATCAAATTATTTCTGACTTTTTCTGTCGTAAATTTATTTTATTTTATTTTTTACTTTTTTTTTTTTTTT
>APFE030054004.1:21581-36252 GCA_000404065.3 Pinus taeda
AGCGAACAATCCACGTCAAAATTCCTTCTAGAAACATCTAGAATTAACCCAAAGTGAGTTTGTTAAGATAAAAATTGCACCTTTTGACTTTCACAGGGGTACGCACCCTCCCCTTTACACACAGAGCATATAAGTACGCAGGTAATATGAACAAAGGGTGCGGGCCCGCAGGCAAAAGTGAGAGAAAGTGTGGAACCAGGGTTACATTGTTTTTTGATGTCTTTCTCTCATTTCCAAAGCTTATTTTGAAGAGCTGAGGTCTGAGACTTGCTTAGGAGGTCAGTACAAGTGATGATAGACCAATACTGACTGCAAATAATCAAGGTGACGATATTTTGTGTAACACTCCTAAATCATTTTAATGAAGTGGAACTGATGGAAACACACCATACAATCATTCCACATCAACAATAGGACTCCTAGGAACCATCTCAACCTTTCGGGTAACTAGCCCCTGGGTCCCACTGAGAATTTAGACCACTTAACCCCAGACTCTCACATGCTATGGGAATGCAGTGTCCAAAGGGCTTTGGATTCTCCCACGGCATGGCATGTGAGGGTCCAGGAACTATTTTTCTTAGTGTTGTGCCAGCGTTCCTAGGATTTGAGTCACTTTTTTAAGCCCAAAGCCCAAGTTACTACCCAGAATTGAATGACACCTTCATAACGTAAATATAACAAGGGAATGATGATACAAATGTGATTACTTAAACAAGCCCTTGAATGGACCCCTACTAGAAATGACAGGCATTTCATCAAACCTGTCACAAATATGTAATGTACAGGTGTAAACAACATATCTAAGCATAGGGGTCTCATACTTATCTCAGAATCTCTAAGGAGCATTGTTCTCCTATCTCATTAGCTGCATTATCATCTATTAGGTCATATATACATAATTCATTCATTTACAAGTAAAAACATGATGAGATCCATACATAGCCATTGTCATAAAACATATTCATAACTTGCATAATAGCTATGGAAATACCAGGGAAATCATAGCCATATGATCCACATATAAATCAATATAACAGTCATGAAATATCAAGGAGAAATAAACTCTTATTAATGATGCAAAGGCCAACCAGTTGTGGGACTTCCACGAACCACACGACCATAGACATGGTTGAGCCAAAACTCTCGTGCCATATCCCATGCATGAATGTGGGATATCATAAAACACATCAATCCAAAACCATTTAGGGTTTCCAGAGGCCAAGTACCTCGACCCATCAAACAGTGATTCCACCTCACAGCAAGACATCACAAAACCATCATTAGATTGGTCTCTACCCAAGCGTTCCAGGGGTTAGAAGCATTTGTTCCAACCAAGGCTTCCAAGACTAGTAACTCAACCCAAAACTTATTCGGAGCTTCTAAATCATTTTTTTAACTAGGGCTTTAAGGACTAGTAACTCAACCCACCAAGGGCTTCCAAAGCGTTTTTCCAACCAAGGCTTCAAGGACTAGTAACTCAACCCAAGTTGTTACATGGCTTGTAGAGTGTTTTTCCAACCAGGGCTTCTAGGAACTATTAACTCAATCCAAGCTAAAGGAAACATGAGAACCAACTAGAAAAACAAAGAAATAAACCCACAACACCATGGCTATCCAAGAAATGGAAAGGCTAGGCAAATCCAATGTCAATCCAGGTAATCCTCCATGCCAGTCACAGATCATGACCAATACACCACATGCATATGTCGTGCATGCCAAAACGAGTGAGGAAAACATACATACAGCTTGGTACGTGCAAGCCAAATCTGTTGTAGCTATTGATCCTAATGTCCTCTTCCACTTTCTTGCTCATCATTTTCTTTCTTTCTCCAAAAATCCAAGTATGTCACACCCTCCCAGAGTCCTCCAACAAAAAGTGTCCAAGGATGAGAGAGAGGGAGAATAGAGATAGAGCTCTAAAACTAAACTGACAAAAGTTTGTGTATTGATCTTCATAAGCCTTTTTATTAATGAGACCTGTATTTTCTTCATTTTCTTCTTCACATGCAACATGTGACCTTTCACCTCCCTTTTCTCCTAATTTCCATTATTTTCATCAATAAATGTGCCAAAATAGCCTTTTGTCTTTCAAAAGTCTTTGTCATTGCTTATGTCAATTTTATTAGCCATTAATCAATCACCAGTGATCTCTATCACTACGTTTTTCCCCAACATTCAGCGTGGAATAATTGTCCCATCAACCTTGGTTATTATTTTTCCTCTATTAACTTTATTACATGGAATTTTCACTTATGACTATAGGATACTAACAGATTTGAAAAAAAAAATGGTGGGAAACAACGCTTATTATACTGTACCTCTTGGCACTTACACTTTGGCGGGTTGACAAACAATTCATAAAAATAATAAAAATCATGTTAATTCTAAAATCATATAATGTATATTATATACCTTATATGCACATAATATGCGGCCTCTTGAAGAATTAACAGTCTCTTGTAGTTTTCTTCCGGGCGTCTCTGTACACTGGTTCAGTTACCTACATGATACGGTGGTTGTTATTTCTAGATGATTGGATCCTCCTCTGCATCCGAACAAAAATGGTTCTCCTTAAGCGCTTCATGATAGCATCTCCTAAAAAATAACGTTTATAACTTCAAACGATGCCCTTTTAGTTTTCTTGTATCAACCTTCACGTATAACTCATAGAGTTTAAAAGCAAATCAATCAAGCTCTGATACCACTGTACAAGCAGGTGTAAACTCCACAATAATAACTTTGATGCTTTATTGACGAAGGAAACACATATTTATACAATAAACGATGGTAATGAAATGAAATCTAAAACTAATTATTTATATTAATAATCTTGAAAGATTAATTAACCATTGGTAATGAAACCAGTGATATGCACAAATTTTTTTTTGGCATTTTATTTGGAATTTGATTTTGCATTTTAGAAATTTAATTATGTACTTCATTGTTAATGTTAATTATTCATTAGTGCTCTCTTTCTAGTCGAGTATGAAGGATATTGTACTGACGAAATAAACTTTTGACTTGTACAAATATAAAACAAAATTAAAAATAAAAAAAAAAATATATTTTTATAAATTAATAATATAATTTTAACTATAAAATTAAATTAAATTATAATATTAAAATTCCGTAAACTTTTGATTTATAACAATATAAAACAAAAAATAAAAATAAAATATCACATTTTCTATCCATTCTTCGAACAAGATTTTTGGTGAAGTCGAAATTTAATATTACACAATTAAAGAAGACATTTCCATTTTTTTCTCTGAAAATGAAAAGTGCCCCAGAGCATATATCAGTGGACCAGGGAGTTGTTATATGTTAGTGACGCAGGGAGTTTGTCACAACTCCTACTACCTGAAACACCCGATAAATATCTTTTTTTTAATAATATTTACTTTCATCTGGCATGGTGTACATGTAAGGTTATATAATATGGTGAATATTATAGTCAATCTGGCTTATGATTAACTCCTGATTTGTTATGCGGAATTGCGTACCAAGTTGGCCATGGTAGTACACCAATTGTTGATTTTTATGAGGTCTTAATGTCAACTGCCGAGTGCTTGACATGTGGATCACCCTCGGTGTCTGTTTACTCCTTCTACGCTGGCGATTCCTGGGAACTGCTATTGGCATTAAATTCCTCTACAGGGAGATCAGGTCTCGGGATTTTGGGAAGAGATCGTCGATAGGGATTGATTCTTATCCATCGAACGATGGTAAGCGCTTCCCGGTTTACAAAGCCCCGTCCTTAGGGTTTAATCCTCCTTTGATATGCGTTCGCCTCCAGAGAGTTCTTTCGGTCATGTTCTGAGTAGCATCTCCGCAGATGACTTGTTGCCGAACTCGGCTTGCCCCTGCTATTCGATGATGAACCGGAACCATAACTTGTTCCTGCGGCTTGCTCAGGGTGAGATATATCAGATGTATTCTTTATTTCATGGTTTTTCTCTTTTATTCGACAGAGGGCGATGGCGGAGACATTTCATCTAATCTCTTCGTGCGCAGGTAATACGGATCTAGAGGGTTATTTGTTGACTTATTTCGTTCCGAAGTGCGCTATTGTAGAGATTTATTTGTTCACCCATTCCGCCTGGTATCGAGCCTAGGGTTTCGTTGTCGACACAGGTAATAACATTCTTTAGTTTCCTTATGAATTTTCGGAGATAAGTTACAGCGGCCCAATAAGACTAACAAATTTTTCTGTGCAATGACAGATCAAGTAACATTCGGTGCTGCAGGGGAAAGGTAGCTGTCTGGGTTCCAATACGCTCGCCACCAGGTGAGTCCAATGACCCCTATGTCACCCGGCTAATGCATACAGGATGTTGGTTCTCTGGGTTGACTCAATTCGTTTTATTGATAGGTTTCACTATGTTAATATTCAGAGATTGCAATGTAGATTCTCGGCTGAGAGTTATTACAAGTTTTCCCTACTTGGGATTTCTATTTCAGGATGTTTGGATCCCTGTGTAATAATTTTTTTGATATTCATGGACTTCCATCCACTGAACTGTAATTTAATGTATTATATTTCTATACCGGCTAATGGTACAGTTAAACTGATCGAATGTTTGAGAATATCATTGCTATGTTTAGATTCCGGATTTTGACATCGGGTTGAAGCCCGTTTTCATGATCTTGTGTAAAATCTTTTCTTAATAAATAGTGGGTTGATATTTCTATTGAGTTCTTGAAATTTTTATCTGTGATAATTAACTCCGAGCCAGGTCTTGAATCCTTAGAAGGTTCTATGGATTCGCCCTTGTGGGTCTCGGCACAGTGGTAGTTTTTTGATTTGAAAAATCGTTCGTTCAGATAGGTACGCGACTGCTCAGTATTAATAGACTTGCGCGCATTTGCTTTGGCATGTTTATGTATATATAATGTACAGGTTTAGCGCATAAATGAGTGGTTCTTGTTTAAAAGGTTTTCTTTCATTACTGGGATTTCATTTCACTCATTCGGCATTTGAATAACTATTATGACTGTACTTATTAACCGAATTTGGTCTTCTTTCAAATATTCACGTCGTCGCCTTTCAGGCTTTAGGTGTTGTCTAATTTTGGTAGGAAAATACCTTGTATATGCATGCACCGAATAACATTGTATCAAGATTCTTGCAAATTTATCTACGCAATCATATTTATTTTATGGAAGTTCCACAGCATCTGAGGACATAGTTTTAACTTGTCTGTAAGCTATATTCTGAATTCCTGTTAGTATTCATTTATCTGGAAGGGATTTTACTACAGTTTTCGTTTTTCTGTTGCATCTAGCTGTGTAGGTTTTTATCCTGTCCCTTCTCTATCGCAGGTCTCTCATTCTGTTTGTCTGGTCTCTAAAGAATTTGTAATACTTTTCTTATTCGGTTACCGTTTACTAAGACCTATTTCATGGTGGTTACTTCTTATAGATGTTTTCACTACTTCAGATATCGCTTACAGCCCTCCAGGTTACCCTCCTAAACATTGAGGAGTTACCTAAGGCTAGCGGACAATTATAACTACCCTATGTCCATTTGGGGTTTCAACATAATAATTCTGAACATAACTCATAACACTTTCTATTACAGATTACTGCTAAGATTTTATTTGTATATCTAATGATACAAACTTTATAACAATATGGAATTCCACAGTCATACTTACCTGTGTTTTCCGCTTTTACGTTTTCGCACCTCTTTCAGGTTTGGGAAAATTGCTTTTTGCTTGTCTATCCTCCCGTCCACGAGACTTACTAATCGAATCAAGTCTCCCCCCAAGCTTATTGCCAGACCACTGTCTTCAGCAATTTTAGCCTGTGCCATGTTATCTGGTCCCTACCAGACTTAACATATTTTCCTTTCTTTCTCCGTCTATTCAACCAGCCTGGTTCCTCCTCCCATACTTTCTAAGGAAGGAATAAAACAATTAGGGTTTTTCTTCCCTTGTTGACAACTGCTTTATTATATATTTTTTTTTAAAGAAAACATTATCAAGAAAAGAATAACTTCCTTACTCGAAGTTACTGAATGTAATTTTCTTTATTCATGCTCAAATTCTGCATTAATAACATTTCCAATTCATTACACAAAGTAAACAATAATCCTTGTCCAAATGTTTTTTTTTTTTTTTTTTAAATAGAGAAATTATTTTGTGAATTACCGGGGTCATTACATCTCCCCCCCCTGAGACTGGACATCATCCCGATGTCTCCCAGCCACAAACGGTCCTGAATAATTTCTCATCATTAGTGCTTCATCTTTCCAAGTGGCCTCCTTAGGCCCAAAGTGTCGCCATTGTACCTTAACTTGGGTAATAACTCGTTTCCGCAGCTGCACTTCTCTCCAATCGAGGATGTTCAGAGGTTCGACCAGGACCTCTCCTTCCGGTTCGACCTGCAACAAGTAATATTTTAAGTTAGTTTTTTTTTTTAAACAACAAAAACAACAAACTATCCCTTCGACAAGTCTTATTGTCACAACAATCCCCACCTGAATATCCTGCCACCTGATCACATGCCTAGGGTCATAGACATATTTTTTTAAAACTGATACATGAAAAACATTGTGAACCCAGATGTGGCTTGGCAGGGTGAGTTGGTATGCCACTGGCCCAATTCTTGCCAATGATTAGAAGGGTCCAATGTATCGGGGTGCTAGTTTAGCACAACCGCTCCATTGTAATGTACTCCTTTTGGCTTGAATTTTGATGTAAGCATGGTCTCCAACTTGGTAATCCTTAAATCTTCTTTTTCGATCCGCAAAATTTTTCTGTCTGTCTTGAGCAGCTTTCAAATTAGCTCGCACCCCTTTTACCATGTCTTCCATGTCTTTAAGCATATCAGACCCTAAACTCAACCTATCCTCTGGTCCACCCCAATTCGAAGGTGTATGACATTTCCGACCATACAGAACTTCGAAAGGACTTAGTTGTGTCGAGGTATGATACCCATTGTTATATGCGAATTCTACCAATTGTAAATACTCTTCCCATAGCATAGGTTGTTGCATTACGTAAGCCCTTAACATATCTTCAACTACTTGGTTTACCCGTTCCTTCTGTCCGTCTGTTTGGGGATGATATGCTGTACTTAAGTTCAGCTGAGTTCCTAATTCAGCAAATAACGTCCTCCAAAAGGCTGATGTGAATTTCACATGATGATCTGAAATTATTGTTTTCTGGAGCCCATGTAATTTGAACACATTCTGCACAAAGATATGAGCAATCTGTGCAGCCTTGTACGTAGATTGCACAAGTATGAAATGTGCAGCTTTACTCAACTTGTCCACTACCACCATAATGGAATCATTGTTTCTTTTTGTCTTAGGTAATCCAGTGATAAATTCCATGGAAATGGTTTCCCATTTCCATTCTGGAATAGGTAATGGTTGCAACAATCCTGCTGGATGCTGATGTTTTGTTTTAATTTGTTGGCATTCTAAACACCAAGCCAAGTACTAAGCCACATTCTTCTTCATTCCTAGCCAGAAATAATTTTTCCGAATTGCAGTAATCATTTTCTGGTAGCCTGGATGACCCACATAGTGACTGGTATGGAATTAATCCAAAATAAGATTTTTAATTTGACTTTGGTTTGGTACATATATTCTTTTTTTGTAGTACAACATACCTACATTATCCAACTCAAATTCTTGTTGGCCTTCCTCACTATCGGTCTGCTGTAATTGCTGTTTTATTTGCTGGTATTCAGCATCCTGTTCTGCTGTTTTTTGTATTATTTAAAAAAAGAGAACTTTTCCAACTGCTGAGGGAGATTTCGTATAAGTTTTGTACCTTCCGACTCAAGGCATCCGCCATTCGGTTTTCCTTTCCTTGCAAATGTTTAATATGAAAATCAAAGGTGCTTAAGAAGTCCACCCATCGAGCTTGCCTCGCGTTTAAAGTGGGCTGGCTGAAATAATTGGTTAGGCTATGGTGGTCAGTCAACAATAAGAACTTCCTTCCCATAAGGTAGTGCCGCCACATCTTTAAGGCATGTATAACAGTAGCCAATTCTAGATCATAAGCAGAATATTTTTGTTCATGTTCTTTTAACTTTCTTGACTCATACGCAATCACTTTACCTTCTTGCATTAAGACGCCTCCCAACCCCTCCTTGCTTGCATCAGTACACACCACGTAGTATTTGTCAGGATCAGTTATACTCAAAATAGGCACTGAAGTAAGCAGATGCTTTAATTGCTCAAAGTTTCTCTGGCACTCTGGGGTCCATTGGAATGCTCTTCCCTTTTTCTGCAAGGATGTGATAGGGAATGCCACTTTGGAGAAACCCTCCACAAACCATCTATAATACCCGGCTAATCCCATAAAGGACCGGATATCCGCAACATCCTTGGGTACAGGCCACTCCATTATGGCCTTTAGCTTTTCTGGATCTACAGCAATTCCATCTTTGGTGATTATGTGGCCTAAGTACTCGATTTCTTCCTTGAAGAAGTCACATTTACTAAACTTAGCGTATAACTGGTGTTCTCGAAGTGTCTGTAGCACCATCCTAAGGTGTTCCTGGTGCTCTTTGACCGTACGGGAATATATCAATATATCATCAATAAATATCAGCACAAACCGATCCAGATATTGATGAAAAATGTTGTTCATTAAACACATGAAAGTGGAAGGGGCGTTAGTTAACTCAAAAGGTAGTACCACAAATTCATAATGCCCATACCTTGTTTTGAAGGCGGTTTTAGCAATGTCCTCTTCTTTAATTCGGATCTGGTGGTAGCCTGATCGCAAATCAATCTTAGAGAATACAGTTGGACCTCTCACCTAATCGAACAATTCGTCAATCCGTGGTAAAGGATATTTGTTTTTGATGGTCAGTTTATTTAACTGATGGTAATCAATGCACATTCGAAGGGTTCCGTCCTTTTTCTTGACGAATAATACTGGGGCTCCCCAAGGTGACACGCTAGGTTGAATGTAGTTTTTATCTAGTAATTCTTGCAGTTGCATCTTCAATTCTGTTAATTCGGACACACTCATTCTGTAAGGTGCTCATGACACTGGAGCTGCGCCTGGCATCAACTCAATAGTAAAGTCTATATTCCTTTTTGGCGGTAATCCGGGAATTTCCTCCGGAAATACATCTGCAAACTCTCGTATTATAGGAATATTATCTAGGGTCGTTGTTTTGTCTTTGGAATCTGCATAACCCACTTGAATAGCATACATCTGGCACCCTTTTCGAATACATTTTGCTAGTTGGGTTGCGGTTATTGGTCGGACCTGCACTGGTCGTTTAATTCCTTGCATTTCTTTTCTAACTCCATGCTGATCTTTATAATAAATAACCTTAGTTTTACAATCAACTAACGACCAATGTCTTTCCAACCAATCCATACCTATTAAAATATCGTATGAAACGAGAGGGAGTATATTCAGATCGGCCATTACTGGTTGTCCAGCTATGGTAAAAGAACAATCCTTAATTTTTGTTGTGACTCGCCTCTTGGCTCCCGTAACTAATTGTACTAGCCATGGGCTTTTGAATTTAACAGGCTGTAATTTACAGCGCTCCACTATCTTTGGACTCACATAACTTAGTGTAGCCCCTGGGTCAATTAAAACAGTTATAGTAAGGTCTGAGATCTTACCTTCAAATTCGACCATGGTGGGTTGATATTCTGCCTGGCGATCATCTAGAGCTGCATTAATTCTAGGTACGCTACGTCCAACTTCGCCAACAGTTGAGGCTTCATGGATTTGGGAAAGCTGTTATGTTCCCTTCCATTGTGGACAATTTTTAACATAGTGCGGTCCCCCACAGCCCCAACACTGTACCTGAGGTCTGGCTGCCCCTTCGCTGTCCAGTCGTGCATGTTGTTCGTTGATTCTTGATTCATTTGCTGTCTTAAATTTGGATGCAGTTCTGGGTATACTTCTGTTATTTGGTCCTTTTCCATTTCCCTTGCCACTGCGATTTCCCTTATTATGACCGATTGACTTGAAGCCCTTTTTCTCATTCCATTTCCTGCCAGCAGTCTCTCCTTTCTATTTGCTTTGTTGATAACAAATCCTGGCTTTACGAATAGCTTCGTCCATTGACTTAGGACTATCAAATTCAATCCTCTCCCGCATATACGGGGGCAGACTGCTAACAAATCGTTGCACTTTTGCTTTTTCTTCCCTTATGTATGGCACATAACGGAGCAAGAAGGTGAAGCAGGTAATAAATTCATCCATAGTCTGCTGTCCTAACCGCAGATCATGGAACTCCCGTGCCTTTTCATCGTAAAAACATTTAGTTAAATATCTCTCCTTGAAGTACCTTTGAAAATTTTCCCAAGTAATTATTTGCTCAGTCACTCCCTTTACTATCTTGACTTCCTCCCACCATAAAGTGGCCTTTCCCTGCAATTGAAAAATAGCCAACCGGGCTTTAAGGTTATGGTCATACTCGTACAGTTGAAAATAATTATTCATGTTAATCAACCATGCTTCCGCTACTTCTTCCTGTTCTCCGTCAAAGTGTGGTGGCTTAATCTTGCGGAACTCTCCCTGCAACTCCATCTTTTATCTCTTTGAAGTTTGTTGCTCAAATGCGTTGTCAGAACGTTCCTCTTGTTCTTCGGACCTCTCCGGGGGTATATGATGATTCTGTTCCTCTGACATTCTCTGCTGCTCTGTGCTAGGATTAACTGGCAGTTGGTTCTGTCTATCAGACAAGCTTTTTAAAATTATTTCCTCCTTGATTGTTAATCGTGCATTGTCTTCTCATAAACGAGCCATCTCATTCTTAAGCTCTTGCACTGTTTTTAAAATTGCTTGGTTAGTAACTCTGGCTTCTTCCCCAAGTTGTACCCACAGTTCAGGGTTGTTTTCGGGACCATGTACCCCTTGACCCACTGCATACCTGCGAGATGTACTATTTGTCCTTCTCATATTGCAGTTCCCTGGACTTTCTGGTCCTGTGCTTGATCATAAAGTTAAATAACAACAATGAGGAAACATTAGCATGCTAATAGTAATTAAATAATTAGATATATATATAATTTCTATCATTGATACTTTTCTATATATACCACTGTTATTCATCTTTTTTTTTTATATTATATTTTGTTTTCCCAGAGGCATCAGTTTTGTAACTGGGCTCTGATACCATATGTCACAATTCCTACTACCCGAAACACCCAGTAAATAATTTTTTTTTGAATAATATTTACTTTCATCTGGCATGGTGTACATGTAAGGTTATATAATATGGTGAATATTATAGTCAATCTAGCTTATGATTAACTCCTAATTTGTTATGTGGAATTGCGTACCAAGTTGGCCTTGGTAGTACACCAATTGTTGATTTTTCCTGAGGTCTTAATGTCAACTGCCGAGGGCTTGACATGTGGATCACCCTCGGCGTCTGTTTACTCCTTCTGTGCTGGCGACTCCTGGGAACTGCTGTTGGCATTAAATTCCTCTGCAGGGAGATCAGGTCTCAGGATTTTGGGAAGAGATCGACGATAGGGATTGATTCTTATCCATCGAACGATGGTAAGCGCTTCCCAGTTTACAGAGGCCCGTCCTTAGGGTTTAATCCTCCTTTGATATGCGTTCGCCTTCAGAGAGTTCTTTCGGTCATGTTCTGAGTAGCACCTCCGCAGATGACTTGCTGCCAAACTCGGCTTGCCCCTACTATTCGATGATGAACCGGAACCATAACTTGTTCCTGCCGCTTGCTCAGGGTGAGATATATCAGATGTATTCTTTATTTCATGGTTTGTCTCTTTTATTCGACAGAGGGCGATGGCGGAGACATTTCATCTAATCTCTTCGTGTGCAGGTAATACGGATCTAGAGGGTTATTTGTTGACTTATTTCGTTCCGAAGTGCGCTATTGCAGATATTTATTTGTTCACCCATTCCGCCCGGTATCGAGCCTAGGGTTTCGATGTCGACACAGGTAATAACATTCTTTAGTTTCCTTATGAATTTTTGGAGATAAGTTACAGCGGCCCAATAAGACTAAAAAATTTGTCTGTGCAATGACAGATCAGGTAACATTCGGCGCTGCAGGGGAAAGGTAGCTGTCTGGGTTCCAATACGCCTGCCACCAGGTGAGTCGAATGACCCCTATGTCACCCGGCTAATGCATACAGGATGTCGGTTCTCTGGGTTGACCCAATTCATTTTATTGACAGGTTTCACTATGTTAATATTCGGAGATTGCCATGTAGATTCCCGGCTGAGAGTTATTACAAGTTTTCCCTACTTGGGATTTCTATTTCCGAATGTTTGGATCCCTATGTAATAATTTTTTTGATATTCATGGACTTCCGTCCGCTGAACTGTAATTTAATGTATTATATTTCTATATCGGCTAATGGTAGAGTTAAACTGACCGAATGTTTGAGAATATCATTGCTATGTTTAGATTCTGAATTTTGACATCGGGTTCAAGCCCGTTTTCACGATCTTGTGTAAAATATTTTGTTAATAAATAGTGGGCTGATATTTCTATTGAGTTCTTGAAATTTTTATATGTGATAATTAACTCCGAGCCAGGTCTTGAATCCTTAGAAGCTTCTATGGATTCGCCCTTGTGGGTCTCGGCACAGTGGTAGTTTTTTTAATTTGAAAAATCGTTCGTTCAGATAGATACGTGACTGCTCTGTATTAACAGACTTGCGTGCATTTGCTTTGGCATGTTTATGTATATATATTGTACAGGTTTAGCGCATAAATGAGTGGTTCTTGTTTAAAAGGTTTTCTTTCATTACTGGGACTTCATTTCACTCATTCGGCATTTGAATAACTATTATGACTGTACTTATTAACCAAATTTGGTCTTCTTTCAAATATTCACGTCGTCGCCTTTCAGGCTTTAGGTGTTGTCTAATTTTGGTAGGAAAATACCTTGTATATGCATGCACCGAATAACATTGTATCAAGATTCTTGCAAATTTATCTACGCAGTCATATTTATTTTATGGAAGTTCCACAGCATCTGAGGACATAGTTTTAACTTGTTTGTAAGCTATATTCCAAATTCCTGTTAGTATTCATTTATCTGGAAGGGATTTTACTACAGTTTTCGTTTTTCTGTTGCATCTAGCTGTGTAGGTTTTTATCTTGTCCCTTCTCTATCACAGGTCTCTCATTCTGTTTGTCTGGTCTCTGAAGAATTTGTAATACTTTTCTTATTCGGTTACCGTTTACTAAGACCTATTTCACAGTGGTTACTTCTTATAGATGTTTTCACTACTTCAAATATCGCTTACATCCCTCCAGGTTACCCTCCTAAGCATTGAGGAGTTACCTAAGGCTAGCAGACAATTATAACTACCCTATGTCCATTTGGGGTTTCAACATAATAATTCTGAACAGAACTCATCACAGTTTCTATTACAGATTACTGCTAAGTTTTTATTTGTATATCTAATGATACAAAATTTATAACAATATGGAATTCCACAGTCATACTTACCTGTGTTTTCCACTTTTACGTTTTCGCACCTCTTTCAGGTTTGGGAAAACTGCTTTTTGCTTGTCTATCCTCCCGTCCACGAGACTTACTAATCAAATCAAGTCCCCCCCCAAGCTTATTGCCAGACCACTATCTTCAGCAATTTCCTTAGCGCATAGCCTGTGCCATGTTATCTGGTCCCTACCAGACTTAACATATTTTCCTTTCTTTCTCCGTCTGTTCAGCCAGCCCGGTTCTTCCTCCCATACTTTCTAAGGAACTCCCATACTTTCTAAGGAAGGAATAAAACAGTTAGGGTTTTTCTTCCCTTGTTGACAACTGCTTTATTATATTTTTTTTTAAAAGAAAACATTATCAAGAAAAGAATAACTACCTTACTCGAAGTTACTGAATGTAATTTTCTTTTATTCATGCTCAAATTCTGCATTAATAACATTTCCAATTCATTACACAAAGTAAACAATAATCCTTGTCCAAATGTTTTTTTTTTTCAAACAGAGAAATTATTTTATGAATTACCGGAGTCATTATAGAGTTGTTATAATTTTAACTATAAAATTAAATTAAATTATAACATTACCATTCCATGATATAATTTTATGGTATCATATAAATCATGGTATCTATTTATTTATAATATTTGTTATGACAAAATCTATTTAAAAACTTGAAAAATCTATTATAAAATGTAAAAATATCAATTTAAATTTATCTTAATGAGATTTAAATAACAGATATTACACTACAATGCACAATCCTTCTTATCAGAGAAATATTAAAATACATTAGAAATGTAAGCACCCATGCTCCACCATATTGTTTCCTTGACCCTCACATTTTCTATCAATCTTTCGAACAAGATTTTTGGTAAAGTGGAAAGTTAATATGTTACAATTAAAGAAGACATTTCCATTTTTTTTCTCTGAAAGTCAAAAGTGCCCCAGAGCATATATCAGTGGACCAGGGAGTTGTTATAGAAGGACATCTTATAGAACAGTACTGGTTATTCCAGCTGCTTCCTCTGCGTTTTAAAGATTTCCGGCAATTTCATTTCCTCCACATATTGTGTAATGTAATCTCACACCTTGCACGCACTACGCAACCACTTTTTTGGTTTTCTACGATGACCGACGGAGAAGAGAGGGCTTTTCATAAATATTTCATCATCGATCTCATTGTCTCCTGCGTTTGCGCACTGATATTTATTAATAAATTAATATTTATTTTAAAAATATAT
>APFE030054004.1:37960-64391 GCA_000404065.3 Pinus taeda
TATGAGCCATATAGGTTTGAACTATAACTGAGGAAAGAAAAAAACCATTATTTTCAACCATCTTTAATAACATTAAAGTCTTTAATTAAAGAGGACACTACAGAATATCAGCACAAGTTGCAACAATCACGGATTAAGTTTTTTCAGCTATAGTTGGGTTTAAACACAATGCAGATTTACTAGTGCAACTCTTATGATATTAGTAAAATTCAATTTTGAAAAGTCTGTGAAAGTGCAGTTTTATAGTGGGTTACCAGTTTAAATTCTCATATTCAACTGCTGAAATTTTCCAGAATTAGAATTCAGCAAACATTTAGTCAAAAATTGTATTTTTCTTTTTATTTTTTATCTTTTGAATAACAAAATTAGAGTACAGGAAACATTCAGTCGAAATTGTATTTTTTCTTTTTAATTATCTTCAATAACTTAAAAAAAAAATCAGTTGAAAAAAAATAAACATAAACATTACCACCGTATACTACAATGCGATGGACAATACTTTTTATCACACGAATATTACAAAAATTTAAAAGTTTTAGCACTGATGCTCCACATTATGCTTTTCGTAACCCTCACATGCTCTATCCCATCTTTTGATGAACAGTACTGATTACACATTATTGTCCACATAATGTGTAATCTCACAGCCTGGTTTTCTATGCCGACTGTCTCCATCCTCAAACCTTTCTCTTTATTTATAATCCTCTCTATTTATAATCTAATACGGCAACATATTGTTGTAAAATATAAAATCCACATTTCCTGGGTGGAAACCAGAAATCTGAGCAAAGGTTCGAATATTGGCCATCTCAATATGGGCAAAGAAGACGCCGTCTTTTTTCGAGATTTCGCCATAAATCTGATCGTATCCTGCATTTGCGCACTTATATTTGCCATCCTGCTCTCTTTGGATTGGTACAAGGCTTTCAAGAGGAAAGCCTATTGGATCCCAGGTCAATCTCTGGTTATTAGCGCCCTCTTTATTCAGTTGCTCTCTTTTATTGACAATTTCAATATAAATGTAAATTCAGATGACAAGGCCTTACAACGCGACCAGGAATATATTTTGTTTGACGATCCACTGTTAAGTCAGACCAAAAGAGTCATGATATGTGTTTTCATTAGTTATTTACTTCCTGGGGTGGTCCGTTCGGGTTTGGGAGCTGTGTGGGGCAATATTGGAGCGTTGGTATTAGTTGTAATATGGCATATGGGTATTGAGGTTTACTTCCTTCTGAAGTCCATGAATTCTGATTGGAAAACCGATCCGCGTAGAAGGATATGGTTCGCAGTTTCCTACGCGACCCTCTTCACAGCTCTCATATTGTTCGTTGTACTCTTCAGCTGCGCAGTCATAGCAGGTAAAACCATTCGAAAGATCATCTCTCAAAAGGTTCAGTTAGCACTCTCATGTTGTTGCAATTGCCCGGAAAAACAAGAGTGTGACAACATTGAGAATCACGTCCTCAAATGTTGGATCCTGTGTCGTGCTTCCCGACCTGAGTATATCATGGCCAGATCAGTTTTCATTTCATTTGCAGGCCTTCTTAACACAGTTTGCTTTGTGTTATTAGTAGCTACATGGGGTTGTTGGTGGAAGGAGTTCGTACAGGACTGGCAGATCAGTGTTATGCTGATATTTTTGATGCAATTTGTGTTCATCCTTATAGGATGGATAGTGATGTTATTCAGATGGTTCACAGCCGTTATATACTTTCCCAGGGATGTGCGGTCCTTGTTTCACATGGAAGATTTCTGGACAAGAAGTATAGTTGATATGAAAAAGCATCTGGATGCGCATTTAACATCCGGATTGTTTCGCGGGAAAAGAAATCTTGAAAGAACCCCATTAGTAACTATCGTTGTGAATTTAATCACAACATTTAGGCTTCATTATTTATTATTTAAGATGGTGTTTTTGCTTCAAAAACTTATAGTTTCACTGAGCAAAACCTGTTGGTGTTTATCGGATCTTGCATTTCGAATGATCAGGCCTTTCATCATGAGCCGAGAAAACCATGCCCTGTTGTTTGGCTTGAACGGATCAGTACTAAAGACCAATCAGTTTTACCAATACAAAGCAGCTTTGGACATCATACGAATGCCAGGAGAAACTGCCAGCAGCCTGTGGATAGCAAATCTATCGGCTTTTAAGAAAACAGAGAATAACATGAAGAATGGTTTTGAAAGTGGTGATGGTACTTGTGCAGAGTTGATCACTTTAATGGGATACAAAACAGAGACAGTGGAAGATGAAGATCCCACCTCTCTAGAAGAAGGAAAACAATTCCACGAAGTTGGAAAAAGTTCATGGAAAATGAGAGCAGTCTCGTTGATACATTTTATGATGTATTTTTATGACGGGACTAATTATGATGTCATCAAAGCTTCTTTTGAAGCTTACTCTCAAGCATGGCGTTTCATGGATATTGTTGATAGTTTAGATCCTGAAGGCCACTTAGTAAGTCTGACAGCCGACACAGAATTTGACACCATTAAGAAGATTTGGGGCTGTGTCAATCCACCCAACAAGAACGTCTCAACCAAATTACTGGAAGAGAAGATAAAGAGTCCACTGGAACTGCTTATGGAACAGTGTGAACTAGAGGAAAGAACAGCCGCCATAGAGCGTCCAGAGGACTCGAGGGACTGGATGGCAGTCGCAGCAAAAATCAGCTTGTATAAAGTATGGAAAATAGTGGATGTTAAATCTAGTTCAGCTCATGCAATCCATCACTTAAGATCTTTATTGGCAAACCTTATTGCCCATTGCATGGAGAAGGAACTGGACAAAGCAATGATAGGTAATTGTCATAAATGGGTAGAGGAGGGGAGGGAAAAAGAGATATTCGATGCAGCATTCATAGCTGGGAAAGCCAAGGCAGTGCTGAAAAAGGTACAAATTTATTAATGTTCTCAACGTGCAACTTGAAAGCTGTTTGAAAGTGATGTATTGATAGGTGTTAAAATTTCTGACCTCTCGATATTGTTTTCTCCAGATAAAAAGCAACCCTGCAGTACGTGATCAGACTGAAGTTGTGGCAGGCGAAGGTCACGATATAAGTGAAGCAGAACCTCTCGAGGGCGAAGGCAACAAGGTAATTGAAAAGCATGCACAAAATTCAGGCGACTCTCAAGCGATCCGTGATATTGAAGCAGCTGAAGGATTATAAGTGTTATGATGAGCAGGTGTACTAATTGTAGTAAATATGTAATTCCCATAAAAACTGCTGGTTTGTATATATGTTGTCATCGATGGACTTCTACTGGGCGTGGTTTGTATGTTGTGTTGTCCTCCATGGACTTCTACTGGGCGTGGTTTGTATGTTGTGTTGTCCTCGATGGACTTCTACTGGGCGTGGTTTGTATGTTGTGTTGTCCTCGATGGACTTCTACTGGGCGTGGTTTGTATGTTGTGTTGTCCTCGATGGACTTCTACTGGGCGTGGTTTGTATGTTGTGTTGTCCTCGATGGACTTCTACTGGGCGTGGTTTGTATGTTGTGTTGTCCTCGATGGACTTCTACTGGGTGTGGTTTGTATGTTGTGTTGTCCTCGATGGACTTCTACTGGGTGTGGTTTGTATGTTGTCCTCGATGGGCCTCCGCGGGGTGTTGTGACATCTATGCGGTTATGTGGTACAGTTACATGTGCAGTTTGCTTAACCAATGTGGCTGATTTTCAATTTAAAACAATGTATTGCACATTTGGCTTCTCTCGAGGAACCATCTGTCATTTTATGTTCCATATTCCGGCTTTGTAGAGTTATTATTACAGCTAAGTAAGTCGTTTCCCAAGATCAACAGAACCGTGAGCCATTGTTTTTTTCAATATTTATTACTTTCTAAATTTGCATTCATTTGAAATTTACTGAGAAAATCGGTAATTTAGGATTTTAAAATTTAAATATATATTTTTTTATAAAAATGTTATGGTTTTCATCATGGTTTTTAAATATATAAATGGAAAAGCCTGTAAGTTAAGGATAAGTGTATTTTACAAGACACATAAATGTATGACTTAACGTTAGACATTTATAGTTTAAATCTAAGCCTCTATGTCGTGACACCATGGTACCCTAAAATGGATATATAAATTTTAAGAATCAGGTAAATGTGCATGTGAGGTATGCAATGGCACCATCATAATATATGAAGTCCTTACCATAATCGTGGCACCACTTTATTTCATAAAAGAGATGATATACATTTATCTTAGTTTTAATATTTCACATATAAGTTTGTGTTTTAATTTATTATTAATTATCTTTTATATTTAGTAATTTGAATAGTAATATAGATCGATATTATTTTTTTAAAATTATTTAAAGTACTAATAAATCATTATATACAAAGTGTGCTTCAAAATATTATAATTTCTTGAACTTAATAATATAAAAATATAATTTTTGAATTAAAATATTATAATTTCTTGAGTTTAATAATATAAAAAATGTATATTTTGAATTTTCTTTTGATTAAGACTTTATGGATTGTAAATCTCCTATAAAATGTTTTTTTGTTGTTTCCTTTCATTTTATTTCGTAATATGTATCATTAAAGTTTACCAAAATTTTGTAATATGTATCATTAAAGTTTACAAAAATTAAAATGAAAAAAACTATGTATGTATGGCATAAGAGTTGATCACAACAACAATTATTTAGATAACTATTAAAATTATGAAAAATATTTTTTCTTATGATAAAATGCTTAAATACATAGTTTCAAAATATATGAATAACATTGGTAGGAAAACACATATTTTAATAAACTCATATGGTAAATGTTTATAGCTCATACTAGGAGAGTTTTGAACAAGTGCTTCTATGAATAAAGATTATGGGATCTTCACATGAAGAAGAGTATTAAAAAGATGAGAAGCAATCACTTAGAGAGTCATAGTACATTACCAATTATCATGGTTCCAACACATGGAACTAAAGTATTAAAAAGAGGAACACTCAATAAAATATATGTATGAAGAGAAGGATGTTATGTATAAAGATGCTAAACATAAAAATACTATAAATTATGGCAATAATTGTACTTTTAATTTGATATTTTAATGCTATATTCAAGTCAAACAAAATAAATTGAAATGCATTCTTATCATGGACAAATAGATGTTTGAAAAGCTCAATAATTTGTTGAAGTGATTGGATGTATATATTAACATGCACATATTTAAACATGAACAATATATTTCATGACTACTTTTCATCCTTAAGCAAATCTGTAAAATGCGCAACTTGATTTAGATGTTATTTTTTCAACTTCTATGGCCATCTTATATTAGATAAGACCATATGCAAAGAAATATGAGGAGTTATACACTTCGATTTGGCTAGACATGTCCCTTTCACTTGAATTCTATTTAATATAAATTAAAGAAAACTAGCATATCTCAATAGTTTTTGAGGAAAACTAGAACCTCCTTTTGTATAACAAGATGATAGTACTTATATGTGTTTTCTTATTGTTTGGGCACACTCATACTATGCAATCATTTAATTGTCAACCAAGAGTCACATATGATATTGTGAGGGACTCGATTTAATATACACAAAGAGGGAAATTTGCTTTTATCAAACCTAATACCATGCAAACTAGTCTACTTAATGTATAAAGTAAACAAAATAAATTTCAAACATGTGCCTATATCAAGAAGAAGTCAACAATATTATACACCCATAAGCTAGTTGATGGCACCTCAGATGATGAATCCATTGGGAACTACGCCCATGAATTCCCCCACTCAACACTATTTACTAAGATAAATCAAGAATCTCGTGATTCCATGGCACAACATACAAAAATCTTGAAGCACAAACTAACGCACACAAAAAGAAACAATCAATGACATAAAAATAGTTAATCCATATTAACATAAAAATAAGTTATAAGTATGTATAGGTACCAATTTCACAACACCTTACCATGAGTGCCCCTCCCCACCCCCCCCGCAATGTTTGACCTATCTAAGTGGTTACAAAATAGCCAAGATAGAATTATGTCATGGACCACATATAAACTCCAAATATTAACATAGAAATGAAAATGGGCTAATTATTGTATTATTGTTAGAGCTATTTTACATATATGCCAATACCAACAACCTCTGGTCTGAAAGGATTATATATATTAGCTTTCCATCTCCACAAATAGAGTGGAAACACCCCTCAAAACTCGATTATAGTTTGAGACAAACATACACAATTTTAAAACAATTACAATTCTAATTGGATATGTAACACAAGTGGTTTCAACAAAAATCCATTGGTTTCATTATTTGGCTAACTAGGTTGTTAAAATCCTCTATGCTAGTTGGTATATTCCACTTCAATTTGCAATTCATGGGTTGTTCCCAGTTTCTAATGACATCAAAAGCATCACATGGTTAAGAAACCAAGAGATACCTTGAATTGGTGATCAAGTTGATTTGTACGTCGTTTGGGTCACATTAAGTGCTCATGCAAGTTGATGCATAACCATGGGGCATATAAAAAGATTCTCATATCTCTTTCTAAAGAGATTCTCGATGAATGAACCTTCTCGATAATGTGATGATGATTGATATAATGAGAACTATCCCATTTAGATGATGAGAAAGTTTGAGCGTTATCCCTTGCACATATATTGTTGATACACTAACCTATATATATACCTAAATTTTTTAATTAGAGTTGAACCGGTGTGTTCACTTAGAGATACACCTGTACGTGAGCATCACCACAGTTATTAGGTCAGTAAAGCTTATGTGTAGTCATAAAATTTTATGTACAAAAATGTAAAAAATATCAAAGTACACCTTAATAATTAACCATTAAATAAAATATGAGATAAAATGGTAATTATATGCCTTTGAGGAAAATCATAATAGGGATAAGGAAATGAGTCATATGAACAATATAAGAAGGAAAATTGAGTACATATTGAAAGAAAAAGGGGAATCTTTTTTTATCAAAAATATGACAAAATGGTAGCCTATCATCTCCCACCAACTGGTCTAATTTCATATCCTTTGCAACCATATCTATTCCAATTATGAGACTGTTGATGGTGTTGGACCCACCAACATTCAGGGGTCTTCGCAATAAGAAGTCGCAATTAGACCTCACATTGTTTGGAGTAGGAGCTCCATCCAGAGTATGACTTGATTGTCGAAATGGTGGGTTTTAGTGTTATGCCTTCGCTAAAATACACATAGAATGATGCATTTGTGACTTTGGTGAAACACGTGTGTGACTCTCTGAACGGTCAAGTGAAATGCATGAAAGATTATAACACAACGAAGGGAAAGTGAGTGAGCCCCTCAGAAGCTTGTAATAGTATGCATCGCGAAAGGAACACACAGGCATAAAATGAATCATAAGTTAGCTTGCAAAACAGTTCACAAGTTAACCATAATGGAAATGTACAACAAAACACATTCAACAAGATTCATACTAATGCAAACAAAATAGTTCATAAGTGTTAGCGTAACTGAAATAAAATTCCTACTATATTCACAACATATCCATGAAAATGTGTTGGCTTGGAGCTTTTATTAGAGTGAAAGTCCCAAGCATACATATACAATTGACAAACCACTAGTCCCAATAGTGGAACATGAAGCCAATATACTCCCTCTATGCTACAGAAACGCTGTGGCTCTAAAAAAAACTCCCAATATTTCGTTCCTAAGCCAAAAGCCTGACCAAAAATACCATCACATCACCAATGACGGTATATTTATAACAAAATGGGTGGCTGTTCATCTCCCTTTGTGACTCTTTGACTTGCCTCATGCCTGTTTGACTTCCTTAAACCATGACCTTTAGACTTCATTACAAAATGAGTCTTCACATTCCACATTTAACAGTTTTAATTTCACTTACAATTAATTACAAAAGAATATTACAAAATACCTCATACCCATATAAGAAAAAATTGGGTAGAGTCAACTAGACATCTTAATAAGATAAAATAAGTTGAGCTTGAGTTTGGGGAAACTCCATCTTAGCCACCTCAACTTGTAGTTTCTTGGTCACATAGTGGTGCCAAGCTTTGTATTGTGTCATGACTTCCCCAAACTGTGTGATGGGATGAGGCTAGAAGTTGACTCTAGCCTCCATTGCATCTGGGTACATTGATTTGGAACCCTTATGAATTTACTTATTTAGCAAGAGAAGCATAGTGTAGATCTGGATAGGGCCAACAATTTACTTCTTCATATTATTCCTGTTCACCTCCATATCTTTGTTGGTGGCAATTTGTCTAAGATGGTCCAGGTCTTCTTCAACCTTTTACCTGACCTAATTCCTGCATTTGGCCTCATTTAGTGAGCCAACTGAAGGGATCTTTTGTGATTTCACCATGACATCCATGTTATTGTATAGTCGTGCATACGAGGCTTGGATGTTGGCAATGAATGAGGCAAGTTGTTTGTTACCCTCAATTATCATCCGAACTTGTGCTTTCTCCAACTCTCGTTGTTGCCTTCTTTTCTTTACCATTTTAGACAATGCCCCTTTGTGTTGTATTGACTACTCATGCACGACAATGATGGCTATGTGAAAAACCTTGAGGGTTTTAGCATTATCTTTTTACTTTTGTTGCATGTCATGCAAGCAGATAACTACTTTATGCACAGTGACAAGATCGTCATAAAGGCTCTGCATGGTCTCTTCTAATGTCGATACTTCTCCAAGTATGGCTGCCTTCAGTTCTTCAAGAGATACCTATGTGGGAGCTTCTTTCTGGACCTCTTCTTGGAGTTGTTCAACTTCTTTCCTTGTAGTTTTCAAGTTGTTCACCATCTGTCTATTTTCATCCATGAGATACTCCTTGTTTGACTTGGAAGCACTTGTGAAGGCAAAGTTGGCTGTGACAATGGCTACTATATTTCCCCTGGTATCTGCCAGAATCACCCTTTCTCTGATGAATCCAAGAGAAATGAGCTTGGAAGGAAAATGTTTCTTTATTGCTTGTACAATATTATTCTAAAGCTCAACGTAAGTTAGATTGTACGTATCCATGACTAGACCATCATCTAAAGGAATAATTTCCTCTTCTTCACTTGGAAATTTCTCTACTGTTAGAGGGGGTGATGCAGGAGCATGAGGCTTGAAGACAAAAGACTTTGAATTTTATTCCAAAAATACAAAAAAAGTTTACAAGCTAAGGAGTGGGATCCTTCAGTTGTCACTTTACAAATCTTTCTAGATATGATTTGAGCTGGAATTCAGGGATTCGAATTATCTTGTAATTAATTCAAGTATTTAGGCTTAGTTGAGATTCTCGAGGAGAATATCATGCAGATTATATATTATCTAGGATTAGGCAGATTCGATCCATTGATTTAGGATTTGATTGTTGTATGTATAGGTATTTATGTAAGTTTTGAATTAGTAGAAGGGGATTTTTAGCTAGATTTTGGCTGTGGAAGATTGCAATGTAAAATTTGGAATCTCTCTGTATCTTTGTGAATATTGTGCATGAATGGTCAAATCTCAGAGGTTTTAATTTCCTTCGAAATAATTCTAAGTTTTGTTGATTTCTATTTGAACCCTTTAGAATTAGATTTTGTATAATCTTGTGTGGTCACATCTAAATCTTCACTCACTGTGCATTGAAATATCCTGGATATGTTTTAAGATCACAAAAAATAATTTAGAGACAAACTAAACATGGCATAAGTGCTAATATTAGTGGAACGAGGAAACCCTGACAAATTTGTGAGAAATCCAAGAGAAGATCTAAATCATCCAATCGATAGATCCAATAGATCTAATGGTCAACACGTGCCAACAAGCGCAGACATTAATCAGAATAGAAGAGCAGTCTTCGTAGGTGTAAGCAATATCTCGCGTAATCTCAAAGTGGTAAATGGTATTTCGCAAATTCACACGATTAACCTGAGGGGTTGACACGTAGCAAGGGAAAACCACTTTTCTCGCGCGCTCTCGACTTGTTATGCATTGTGTAAGATTTCACATGGGATTATGTGATAGCCATTGGATCATGTAGATTGATCGACGGTGGAGATCGACCAAGCTAGTTGGCAAGTGGGTGACACAATAGTCGTTCGATTAGACGGGTTAGCTCTAACGGTGATAACGTTGGAAGATAGATGTGAGTTAATTTAAATTTCGAACGCGATAAGGTTATGAACTGGGGTTTTAATTCCTTTTGGTTCTGTGGAAAATTTGAAGTTTTGCCATATACCAGGTAAATTAAATAGTTATGCTATTTTAGCATAATAACTAAAATTGGAGGTTGATGACCGATACTCCAAAGGAAAACTGAGAAGAAGTTCCACCCAAACTTGAAGGAATAGTTTCTAGTTTCGAAAAATTATCCTTAACACCTGCAACCAGCCCACGATTAGTGGTATCAGAGCCGCCTATTGACACTGAATATGATCTCAAAGATCAGAAAAAGAAATCCAACATGGCTTTCAAAGTTGGAGGAAGATGTGGTGGTGGTCAAAGAAGAGGAAGACTAGTTGCAAATGCTGAAGTGTTGGAAGCTATGCAATAGATGCAAGCTATATTAGAAGCAGTGGAAATGGGAAATCAAAGAGATGCAAGTGCTGGAGATGTCAGTGAGCCTGAAGTTGAAGCTGCAGAAGAAAAGGAACCTACAGAAGTTACTCCTGAAATGAGATTCTTTAAATTAGTGTTGGGATCCACATCTAAACCCAGACTTGAGGTTTCAGTATATACAAGAGGTTTAAACCCTGAGGAGTTGATATACTGGATTAATGACATGGATAAATTATTTGATTATGAAGAAATGGAAGAAGGAAAGTGAGTGAAATATGTTGTCACAAAATTGAAAGGACATGCAGCACTTTGGTGGGATGGAGTGTAGGCAGAAAGAAGGAGACTTGGTAAGTAGCCAATTAAAAAATTGAAACCGGATGGTGGCAAAGTTGAGAGGTAAGTTTTTGCCAAGTGATTATCAACTTTCATTATTTAGACAGATGCAGAATCTTAGACAGAGGTCTTTAACAGTGAAAAAATACACAGAGGAATTTTCCAAAGTGAGCATAAGAGCTGGATAAATTCAAGATATGGATGAGAAGGTTGAAAGATATATAAATGGTCTCAGAATGGAGATCCAAGATGAGATAAGTGTGTTGTTTCCTAAAACAGTAGAAGAGGCTTATCAGATGGTATTGAAGGCTAAATAAAAACTCATGAGGAAGAAATATTCCAGAAGTAGACGTACTTTCCAAGGAAGAAGAAGTCAAGGTGGTAGAGGAGGACCTACAACACCTAGAGATGGAGCTAGCAGCAACTCGAATCAGCATACACCCACAGAAGGTGATGCAAGTGGCAGAAGGATTTTTTCTATAGGAAGAGGAGGTAGAGGCAGTGGAAGAGAAATCAGATGTTACAGATGTAACAAGCTAGGAAACAGAGCCTATGGGTATCCAAAAAACGCAGGGACAAATCATAGAAATGTAATTGTTGCTCAGACTAAAAAGGAAGTAGTAAAGGTGCTAGAAGAAGAAAATGTACCAGAGAAAGGGAAATCTTTGGTAGTTAACAAAGTTTTGTTAAAGCCAGCAAAGGAAGTTGTTGAACTACCGCAGAGAAAGACTTTGTTTAGGAATGTGTGCAAGGTTTAAGGAAAATGCTGTCAAATGGTAATTGATCGTGGCAACACTGATAATTTGGTCTCTACCAAAGTGGTGGAAAAGTTGAAATTAAAGATAAAGAAACATCCAACACCTTACAAGGTGTCGTGGCTTCAAAAAGGAAATTAGTTGTTAGTGAATGAATAGTGTGAAGTGGAGTTGTAGTTGGGAAGATACAAAGACAAAATTCTGTGTGATGTGATGCCTATGGATGTGTGTCACATATTGTTGGGCAGACCTTGACATTATGGCAGAGGAGCTATGCATGATGGGAAAAAGAACACATACAAATTTGGTAAAGATGGTATTAATCATACATTGTTGCCTATGGAAGTAGAGGATGCATCAAGAAATCTGATCCAAAGACTCTATTACTAAGTGGAAAAGAATACTTTCAATAGATTGAAGAGAATGAGGTAAATTTTGCATTGATTTACAAACCCAAGGTAATAATTACTTCCACTAAAATTTATGATTTTCCAATTGAAATTCAAGAGATGCTGGAAAATTATTGTGATATCATTGTAGATGATTTGCCTAACGAGTTACCACCCATTAGAAAGATCAGTCATCATATAGATTTGATTCCAGGGGCAAATTTGCCAAATAAAGTAGCTTACGTGATGACTACCACAGAAAATGAAGAAATCAGAAGACGGGTTCAGGAATTGTTAGATAAAGGACTGATTAGAGAGAGTTTGAGTCCTTGTGCAGTGCCTATAGTGTTGAGTCCAAAGAAAGACAGAGGCTGGAGAATGTGCACCGATTAAAGAGCAATCAACAAAATAACAATCAGGTATAGATTTCCTTTACCTAGAATTGAAGATTTGATGGATTGTTTAAGTGGAGTAAGATATTTTACAAAGGAGGATTTAAAAAGTCGGTATCATCAAATAAGGATTAGAGAAGGAGATGAATGGAAAACTGCTTTTAAAACAAATGAAGGACTGTATGAATGGATGGTAATACCTTTTGTATTATCGAATTCTCCTAGTACATTTATGAGGCTTATGAATGAAGTGCTAAAAGAGTTTATTGTTAAATTTGTAATAGTATATTTGGATGATATATTAGTTTACAGCAGATCTAAAGAGGAACATATGAGACATCTGAATTATGTCTTACAGAAGCTGCAACAAGAAAAATTACTGCTAAATTTAAAGAAATGTTCATTCATAAAGGAAGAGTTGGTATATTTGGGCTTTGTTGTTTCTGCTGATGGATCCAAAGAAGATAAAGGCAATCATAGAGTGGCCTTCACCAAAAAGTGTTTTTGAGGTAAGAAGTTTTTATGGTCTTGATAGTTTTTATAGAAAATTCATAAGGAATTTTAGTAAGATCAATGCTTCTATTATTGACACTATAAGGATTAAAAACCATTTAAATGGACTATTGGCGCAGAAAAGAACTTTCAGTTGTTGAAAAGAAAAATCATTGAAAAACCTATTTTAATTTTTCCTGATTTTAATAAACCTTTTCAAGTGAAATGTGATGCTAGTGGAGAATTTATTAGTGTTGTTTTAAGTTAGGAGGACAGACCTGTAGCTTATTTCAGTGAAAAACTGAATGAATCAAAGAAGAAATATTCTTCTTATGATAAGGAATTTTATGCAGTTGTGCAGTCATTGAAAAAGTGGGGACATTAATTGATGTCTAAGGAGTTTACACTTTATTCAGACAATCATGCATTGCAGTACATTATGAAACAACCAAAGCTTAGTCAAAAACATGCAAAATGGGTAGAATATCTTCAAAGTTTTAATTTTGTATTAAAACATATAAATGGCCAATCAAGCAAAGTAGCAAATGCCTTAAGCAGAAAAAGTATATTAGTTCAAGACAGTCGAATTCAAGTGTCGGGTTTTGATTTTCTTAAGGAATTATATGAGAAAGATTTAGATTTTAAAGAGGCATTTAAAGCTTGTAAAAATCTTGTTTTGTTAGACAATAGTAAGTGGTTGGATTTTTTCTTGCAAGAAGGATTGTTGTTTAAAAGAAATCAGTTGTGCATGCCAAATTGCTCTATGAGGGAAAATTTAATCAAGGAGAAACATAGTGGTGGACTTGGAGGACAATGTGGTGCAGACGAGACTTATGAGTAGTTGGATCAGTTTTATTTCTGGCTGAAGATGAGACTTGAAGTGGAGAAGTATGTAAAAAACTGTAAAGTTTGTTAGTATGCAAAGGGAAGGAGCCAAACACAAGTTTGTATGTTCCATTACCTATTCCAGATAGACCTTGGGATATGGTAAGTATGGATTTTTTTTGAGTTTATAAAAAACTCAATGAGGAATGATTCAATTTATGTTGTGGTTGACAGATTTTCTAAAATGGCACATTTTATTCCATGTTATAAAATGAGTGATGCTACTCACGTTGCTAATATGTTTTTTAAGGAGATTGTAAGGTTGCATGGGTTACCTAAGAGCATTGTTTCAAATAGAGACACTAGATTTGTTGGTCATTTCTAGAGGACCTTGTGGAAGAAACTTGATACTAGACTGAGTTTAAGTTCAGCTTATCATCCTCAGACTGATGGACAAACTGAAGTTGTAAACAAAAGCTTGGGTAATCTTCTGAGAAGTCTTGCAAATGAACATCCAAAACAGTGGGATGAAATTTTGGCACACGCTAAATATGCTTGTAATGATTCTCCTAATAGGAGTACAGGGAAAATTCCATTCCATATAGTTTATGGAATGCACCCAAGAGGACTGTCTAAATTAAGAGACTTGGGAAAAACTAACATGAGAAGTGCTAAAGGAGAAGATTTTGCTTCAGAGATTCAAGCAATACATGAATAGGTAAAACAACAGTTACAGGATAGCAACATAAAGTACAAGAGCTTAGTAGATTTGAAGAACAGAGAATTTAATTTTGAGGTTGGAGAATTGGTTTTGGCACACCTGAGGAAGGAAGGATTTCCAAAAAAGGAGCATAAATAGTTAAAATTTAAGAAAATTGGACCATGCAGAGTCTTGAGGAAATTTTCTGCAAATGAATATGAAATTGAATTACCCCCTGACATTGGAATATCTCCAATTTTCAATGTTTCTGATTTGTACAGGTATCAAAATAGAAATGTAGATGATACAATAGAAGATAAAGAAGAACAAGAGGTTGATTGGGTAAAACAGTTACTTACAACAAAGGCATTGCAGAAAAAAAAGATTTTAGATAAGAGATTGTTTAAGAAGACAAGAGGACATGAGTATTTTCAGTATTTGATCAAGTGGAAGGATCAACCAATTGCTGATGCTAGCTGGATGACAGATGCCATTCTAAAAAAGTTGGGAAGTTCTGTAGAAGAGCTCATGGATAGGAGCCCATGAAGAATTTTGTCCTCGGAAGTCTGATGTAGGAGCATGAGGCTTGAAGACAAAATACTTTGAATTTTATTCCAAAAATACAAAAAACGTTTACATGCAAAGGAGTGGGATACTTTAGTTGTCAATTTACAAATCTTTCTAGATAGGATTTGAGCTAGAATTCAAGGGTTTCAATTATCTTATAATTAATTCAAGTATTTATGCTTAGTTGAGATTCTAGGGTTTATGGCGTGCATGCCTAAAATCAAGGAAAAAGCGACACTTAACAGAATAGTTAGAAACAACAACTTGTGCCAATCTTCGAGAAACTAATTATCCACTCCCTGTTTTCTAGGGAATGGTTTTTTACTTTTTTATTTTTTAAGAAACTAGTCATTCACACTGCGAAGAAGGATTGTGCAATTCCCAACCACAAGGGACTAGGCAACTCCTTGACTCAGTGGATTGCACAGTTTCCAAGGGTAGGGGAAGCTTTTACACAATTTATGAGCTCAAAACTAGCCCACCTCTCAAGATTGCTCAAAATTTGAGCTTAAGGCTAGCCTATCTCTCTAGATTACATAATTCAAATCCTCAAGGTTTGTCTGCCTTCCAAGATTGCAAATTTTTTTAAGGGAAGACCGACACATCTGCATAGTCAAGGTAGGATATGGATTGTGTTTGAAAAGTATCAAATCAGGATCAAAATAAGACATCACAAGAACGAAATGAAATGATAATTCTTTAACATAGCATAAATATGTGAAGACAACGAATGATGAGCTCCTATGGATAGAATGGAGGCTCCATAATCAAAGCATGGGAAAAATTTTGGAGGGTGGTTTTAGTAGCTACAACACTTAGCAACACACTGGTAGAACTCCAGCTCTCTGTATGGGTTTTAACTCATGCTAAACAGGTCTAAATCTTCAGTAAGTATTGTTCATTTCATTGATCACAATAGCTTCTTTCACTTAGCTCAAGTTAAAGATATAATCCCTACCATTCTCTTCATCAGTGGCATACTAATAAAGACAAGTCAAACTCAGTTCTTTCAATTGGGGATGGGGAGTATATAGATACACAAGTGAAAAAGGATTTTCAAAGTCTTTGTTTTCATCTCTAGTGTTACTCTGTTGCCATTAGACCTAGACAATACCCCGATGGAGTCACTTTAGGAACAAAAAAATTGCTCCATTTCCAGCAAGCTTGGACAGTACCTCGAAATTTTCTTTTTTCACCTCCTTGCGTAGGAATCCTTTCTCTTCTTTCGCACTTTATTTACTTTTTCCTTTTTTTCATAGAAATGTGCATAGGAACTTATTGATTTCATGGGGTGGAAGAGGGTTCTCAACTTATTGAGAGCAGAGGAGGTTGTCCCTTTAGAGAAGGATATTTATACGCCTCTAAAATATAGTTCACTTGTTTAAGTTTCCTCCCTTCCTTACTCTAATCGACAAAGTTGAGAAGACAAAAATGAACAATCATAAAACCGATATAGAGTAGGTGGTACTAGTAATAGATTAGAGCATCATGATTCCACTATGGTTTTCTTTGAGAAAGAACATATTTTCATAGCATGTACTCTCTAATAGAATGACAATTTCATCCCTTTAAGTAGAGTGCCAACTTTTTTGAGAAAAATATGAGAGTCATAAAAAATTACATAAAGCAGAGTAGCTCAAAAAAGTTTGGAAAATATTAGGAAAAAGGGAAAGTAGAGAATCACAGCAAAGTGTGAAAAATGGACCCAAATCACAGCACATATTAGCTGCAGAAACCACCATCTTTATCACAACAAATTGAATTAAGATGGGAACTTATTCTTTGATGACGATGGAATGTTGGTTCAGTGGTAAAGATAGTGGCGAGTCAAGCCATCCACCAAGGTTTAATTCCTCAAAGGAATAAATAAGCATTTTGGGCCAGGTGCAAAATTAGGGTGATTTCAATGGAAGAATTCAAATATTTTCAAGGTAGCTTAGGTAAACAAAAATGCATGTGTTTAGTGGGTTGCCCCTTGAGGGTTCTGGGTAGTGAAGTTCACGTAAGCTACTTCTATTAAATCAAGTTCAACACAGAATGCTAAATCTTGTCCTTTAAAAATGGTAAAATGACCAAAACATTCAATGCTTGGGTTGCCGCTGAGTGTAATGTTCTCTTTGTAATAATTTATAATGATTGATTTCTTAAGGGATGGTGCTTAGGTGTCAATAGACTGACATTGGTACTCCATTAACATGATAATTAATATGTTTCCTATTCACATAATAATTATGATTGTGGGACATAGTTGACAAAAATTTCACATTAGTTGTGAGTTCTTGTTAGGGACAACATATAGCTGCTAAGCTACCATACTTCTTATGTCAACTGGTTGTCCATGTTGTTAATGAGCCTGGTCAGTGTTTAGTGTAATGCCTTGTGTCAACTAGTTGTAAACAATACTAATTGTCCAAAGTGTTACTTAGCCAGGTCAGTGTAATGCGTTATCTCAACTGGTTGTAACCAATACTGGATGACCCTCTATTCATATAAAATGATAAATTGGTTTATATCAACATAATAATTGATTAGTTCTAAGATGAATATGAGGCTGGGTCCATCACTATGATTCCCAATCACTCAATCAATCCATTAGTTCTGAGATGAATATGAGGTTGGGTCCATCATTGCAATGCCCAATCACTCATCAAACTATCAGTTCTGAGATGAATATGAGGTCGGGTCCATCATTGTAATGCCCAATCACTAGCTTATCAACCTAACCAGAAACATAATATTCAAGATGACAAAGAGAGGTGTTTCAGTACTTGGGATCAAACAGTTTAGTGATAAATAAGCAATCAAATCACACTTGGTTAACAACTCACTGTTTTGTAATTTCTCTCAACTTAGTTTTTTCTTGTATTGATTAGCAATAGTTTGGATGACTTGAAGGCTCAAACATAACTAGGAGCTAACTATATACCATGACATTTAACATGTGCAATTTTATTGACGACAAAAACAAACATGTTATATCAAGAGAGCCCAGTTTGTGTGGGGTTTTTTTATTCCAGCACTAGTTCAGACTACCAGTATTATAATGATGCAATGACTGGTATGTTATTTGTTATCCATATTTCTTTCCTTTTGATTGCTACAATGAAATATGTTCTTAGATTGATGTTCATGGCAACTGTATTTTCTGGGCAATATTGAATAAGATTATAATTGAACAACAAGTGTCAAATAATGAAATTGAAGACAACCTGTCTTTCCTTTTGAATTGGTTTGAGAAATTTCTGGAATACAGAGGTGTAGATTTTTACATAATAGGGGAGAGTTATGGAGGTATGACCTAGCGTTATCTTTTAACATAGATGTAGATTATGCTCACTTGTTCTTTTAAGCTCATTAAAATTGTTCATGTTGGTTGTTGTGTATCTTGTTTAACACTAACTATGTTGGTTGATGTAATCTTGCACGACACTATGTGCCTCAATTAGCAACTCTTGCGATGGAGCACAACAAAAAGCCCAACATCAAGTCCATTAACCTTAGAGGAATTATTGTATGTCTATCTTCTTTCACAATCATTTTAGGATTCTTCCAATGATGTAGATTTTGTTTACATAAAGCTCATGTGATTATGGAATTCATTAACTACAAAGGGAGGGTCAACCGGCACAACCTTCATAATGAATGTAGCTAATGAAAAGGTTAATGGATTTCATTTCTAATTGCGCTATTGGCCAATATCTATTAAACATGGGTTTTTCTTTCTATTTTAATCTTGCCAAGCTCAAGGTCCAAGTTGAAATGTAACTCCATTCCATGTTAGTCTTGTAAGGCTTGTACCAAGGGTAAAATCACCAAGGAGATTTGAGTAATATTATGTTGTTGAGAGAATGTCCATTTCATCGTGAAACAATGAGTTCTTGCTCATGGGTGGCTTTTGTTTTTATTGTTGTAATCAAATCTAATCTATTTGTTTATCTATTAGTGCTCAATCCTTTGTACTGACATTTGCTTTGCCCCTTAAATTGCTTGCAGATGAGAAATCCTTTATTAGACATAGATATTAGCATAAGCAACGATGAATTCTTGTGGTCACATGGTCTCATCTCAGATGAAACTTACCAACTAATACAATCTATGTGCAACAATTCCAAAAGGTGTTGACTAGTTGTAAACAGTACTGATTGTCTAGAGTGTTACTCAGCCAGGTCAGTGTAATGCCTTATGTCAATAGGTTGTAACCAATACTGGATGACCCTCTATTCATATAAAATGATAAATTGGTTTATATCAACATAATAATTGATTAGTTATGAGATGAATATGAGGTTGGGTCCATCATTGTGATGCCTAATCACTCAATCAATCTATTAGTTCTGAGATGAATATGAGGTTTGGTCCATCATTGTAATGCCTAATCACTCATCAAACTATCAGTTCTGAGATGGATATGAGGTTGGGTCCATCACTGTAATGCCCAATCACTCATCAATCTATTGGTCCCTAGCAATTGAGTTCCACAAGTATAAAGAGGCAGTTAAAAGTTTAGATTCACTGTAGTACATTTTTTCATGGAAGTTACTGTTTACTGTCAATGTATCCAACTTCACTGCCTCATGTGTATTCCCATCATATGAGGTAGGTTTCCAGCAAGGAAGTTCGAGTCTCTCGGATACATTGACATAGTAGGGTGATTACAGTGGAGCGAACCTGGTATATATATATATATTATATATATATATATATATATATATATATATATAATTATATATATATATATAATATATAAGGCACAGAAAAATGCATTCAAAGGCCCAATTGTATTATCTTGGCCAAGCTGAAGTCATGGTATTTTTTCATTGGATTTCTTATCTAACTTGCAAGAGGTTAATATGCCCAGGATGCACACCCTCTTTGACAGGCTCTAACATCTGACTAGATAGATGAAATTTTACAAGGAATTAGAGTGATAGATGACAACATTTTTTATTTGGAGGGGTAGAATATGGGGATCATGATGCAAGGGGATGAGATAAAATCATGCAAATGTAACTACTATTTTTTATTATGTAAGTTTTTCCTTGTGGAAAATTTTTTAAGACATTGCTGAAATTTGAATTGAATATGGATATGAAGTACATTGCAAGGCCTAGATGCTCATCACTTGGGTATGGAGCATTCATGGAGCATGGTCCTTTTAAACTCGGGGGACACAATGGCAAACTTTTGTGGAGAAATAAGTACTATTGGAATACAGGTAACAACTCTGTTTTTTCTTGGATTGATTAGCAATAGTTTGGATGACTTAAAGGATCAAACATAACTAGAAGCTAACTATATACCATGACATTTACCATGTTCAATGTTATTGATGACATAAACAAGCATGTTATATCTAGAGAGCCCAGTTGGTGTGGGGTTTTCTTATTCCAACACTAGTTCAGACTACCCAGTTGGTGTATGAAGTATTTTTACTTCATACAAGGCTAGTTTTGTCTAACAGTTATCTGGTCATAATCACCAAATTTCAAATGGAAATGAAGGACTGAACACCCATTAAACCATCATGTCCACACATAATGTAAGTCTCATCCCTAAAGGTGATCTAGTAGAGATAAATTTGCCAGCTAGAAGTACTGAGACAGACTTTTGTGGAGAACATAATGTGAAACACTTGCATTTGACTATGTTGTAACATAGTTCAACAAATCAATTTATTTTATTTTGTTTCTACATTAATCTGATTTCTCTACCTTAACATAGTACATTGCATCGTTCGCAAGGACTTTACTCTTATGCCATGAAAAGCATGTGATACACTGGGATATCAAGCCAGAGAATTTGTTGTTTGGTTTTAAGGTAATTGCTATGGTTTATATTATATTGTTGTATTGCACTTTGAAGCAATTCGCTCAACTTTTATCATCAAATACCTTTGTATCTGCTTTTGCTAGATGAACACCATAATGTCTAGAGTCTAGACATTCTTCAGAAAGGATAAGTTTCGTGCTAAATGTGGTGGGAATATTCTAGTCTTATACTGGGATTTAAATACTACTAATTTTTGAGGTTATGGAATGCAGGGTGAACTAAAAATTGCAGACTTTGGATGGTCTATACATACCTTTGGTAGAAGGCGTATCATGTGTGGAACCTTGGATTATTTTCCCCAAGAAATGGGTATTTATGATTTCCCTATTACACAATGAATAAGTCTCCTTAGGTTTGAAGCCATTGAGGTACGGAAATGTTAAGCTATCTGTGGAATATTGCAGTTGAAAAGAAAGAACATGATACTATGGTTGACATTTGGAGCTTGGGGATACTCTGTTATGAGTTTCTCTATGGAATTCCACCATTTGAAGCAAAGAAGTAGTCTGATACTTGAAGATAGGTTTACTTGCCTGGTTTTGCAGTTCTTAATATGAGATTGTGTCTGAGCTCGATGGCAAATGGGGAGCGGTTCTGCCTCGTTTGCTTGATCAATCGCCCGTTTTGAGAGGTTTTATGGCAAATGGGGAGCAATTTAGCCTAGTGTGAGAGTTGCGCTCTGCTTATTTGAGAGTTTTGAAGGTGATCAGTGTCCGAGCACGTGAAAATGGGGGGAGAGCATGCAGTTTTGGCCGTAGTTTGAAATCCGACCACAAACTCCAGACAACCCACGACGCGATGTGACCAAGGATCATACAGACGAGAGGATCTGTTAGACAATACTCAGGTAGTTAATGTCGAAGGGTGGAAGGGTGGTGGAGGAATGCGGGGTTCCCAAAAGGTGGTGGAGGGCGACAGAAGGAATTGCTGATTGTCGAAGCCGGAAGTTTTATATATGGTATCTAGATTTAGGGTGTAGCAACGACATGTCATGGAACATAGCATTGTTTTCCAATCTAGATGAAAGTGTGAAATCTGAAGTGACATTAGGGACTGATAGCAAAGCCTTTGTCATGGGAAAAGGAAGAGTTAATATCCTAACAAAGAAGGGGGAGAAGAATTACATCTCAAATGTTTACTTTGTCCCCAGTCTGAAGCATAACCTCATAAGCATTGGACAACTCATGCAAAAGGGCTACAATGTCTTCTTCAAAAATAATGTGTGCACAATTTTGGATAGACCTACAAATAGACATCTAATTGCAAATGTTCAAAGGAAAAAAAAAAAAAAATGTTTCCCCTAAAGATAAGATCATATTTGAAGGAAGAAGGTGCACAAGCACAACTATCAATGAACTCAAAAGAGGATGGAAGAAAAGAGGCAACTATCACACAAGTGAACTATCAAGTAGAGGTCAAAGATGAAAATTGGTTATGGAATTTGAGATTTGGACATCTCAACTTTGGAGGTTTGAATTTGCTGCATAGGAAAGGCATGGTGAAGGGATTACCACTCATAGTAAAACCGAACAACCTATGTGAAGGATGCATCTTGGGCAAGCAACATAGAGAGACATTTCCAGTAGGAATGTCAGTAAGGGCAAAGGCACCTTTGGAGATTGTCCACTTAGATTTATGTGGACCAATGCAGACACCATCAATTGGTGGCAGCCACTATGTATTGACCTTTATAAATGACCACACAAGGAAGACATGGGTCTATCTCCTAAAACAGAAAAGTGAAGTGTTTGAGCGCTTTTGCCAGAACAAGGCTCTTGTTGAGAAGCAAAGCGGACACTACATCAAAGTCCTCGGGACTGGCAGAGGTGGCGAATACATTTCAAATGATTTCCTACGTTTTTGTAGGGAGCATGGAATTCACAAGAAATTTACAACAAGGTATACACCTAAACAAAATGGTGTAGTGGAAAGGAAGAATAGGACCATTATGGAGATGGCAAGGAGTATGTTGAAGGCAAAGCATTTGCCAAATGAATATTGGGCTAAAGTTGTCACTTGTGTAGCATATATCTTGAATAGATGTCCAACCAAAGTGTCCAAAACATAGTTCCTAAAGAGGCATGGAGTGGAAGAAAGCATAGCGTCACTCACATGAGAGTTTTTGGATGTGTGGCTTATGCACATATCCCGAATGATTTGAGGAAGAAGTTGGACAACAAGGGGGAGAAATGTATATTTGTTGGATACAATGATGAATCCAAAGCATACAAACTCTACAATCCATTAAAAAAGAAGGTCATAATCAGCAGAGATGTGTAGTTCATAGAAGAGGAAGCATGAGATGGAAGTTTAGAGAAGATAATCAATGTGAAAGAATGTATACCACATGAAGACAAAGAGGAATTAACAACAACAAGTAATTCCTCAACAGTGACTCCCTATACTCCTATTCAAGCACAACAAAGCATACAACAAAAAATGCCATCAACAAATAATAGAACAACGTCACGCAGTTAAACAAGTGTTGAATCACCAAGCACGCCGCAAAGCACAACACCAAGTGACATGTCAAGCTAATCTTTAGCAAGAAGAAGAAGACAAAAATTCATAAATTTAAACGAGATTTATGACCAAGATGAAGTTGATAGCAGCATTGGTCTGAATTCCTTATTTGCATTATTTTTCCATGTAGATGACCCAATCCATTTTGAAGATGCAGTGAAAGAATAAAAATGGGTTGCAGCAATGGAGGAAGAAATAGAAGCAATAGAAAAGAATGACACATGGCAGTTAGTGGACTCGCTACAAGGAAAAGAAGTCATTGGAGTGAAGTGGGTCTATAAGACCAAAAGAAATGTCGATGGGAAGATTGAAAGGCACAAAGCAAGGCTAGTTATCAAAGGATACAAGCAGCAGCATGGAAGAGATTATGAGGAGACATTAGCACCAGTCGTGAAGATGGAGACAGTGCATATAGTTGTGGCGATTGCCACACAACATAAATGGAAAGTGTATCAAATGGATGTAAAGTTAGCGTTCTTGAATGGAGTGTTGAAAGAGGAAGTGTATGCTGCGCAACCGCCTGGTTATGAGGTAGAAGGCCAAGAAGACAAAGTGTATCGGTTGAGGAAAGATCTTTATGGGCTAAAGCAAGCACCGCGTGCATGGTACAATAGGATAGATTCCTACTTGTTGGACAATGGTTTCGACAAATGTGACAGTGAGCCTACTCTCTACATCAAAGAGAATGATGGTAAGATTCTCATTATTGTCTTATATGTAGATGATTTAATTTTTACATGCAGTGATTATTTTCTCATCACTGATTTCAAACAAGTCATGAAGAATGAATTTGAAATCGTTGACTTGGGGTTGCTAAGATATTTTTTGGTCATAGAAGTGAAGCAAACAAAAAATGGCATTTTTATTTCTCAAGCAAAGTATGTGGCAGACATTTTGGAGAGGTTTAAAATGCAGAAGAACAAGCCCGCACCAACTCCAACTGTCATTGGGTTGAAGTTGAGCAAATAATATTGCAACAACAATGTCAATCCAACATTATACAAAAGTATGATAGGCAGCTTGATGTATCTGACTTCCACTAAGCCAGATATAATGTATGTAGTGAGTTTGGTGTCGAGGCTCATGGAGACATGCAAGGAGACACATTGGCAAGCAAGGAAAAGGATTCTAAGGTATGTCAATGGGACAAAATAGTATGGCGTTTTGTACACTGTAACAAATGATTCTAGACTAGTTGGTTACACTGATAGTGATTGGAGAGGAAGTGTCGATGACAGAAAAATCACGTCAGGATATGTTTCTCATTTGGGTTGCGAATCCATTTGATGGGCCTCTAAGAAGCAACCAATAGTTTCATTGTCAGAAATAGAAGCTGAATATGTCGCTACAACAACAACGTCAACGTGTCAGGTAGTTTGGATGAGACGAATGTTGAGGGATCTTCGCCACGACCAAGAGGGAACGACAATTATTTTTTGCGACAACACATCTACAATTGCATTGTCAAAGAATTCAGTTTTTCACAAGAGGACCAAGCATACTGATTCTAAATATCATTTTATCAGAGAATTGATTAACAATGATGAAATTGTGTTGCAACACTGCAGGTCACAGGAACAATTTGCTAATATTTTCACAAAGCCATTGGCACCTGAAAATTTTGTTTATCTCAAAGATTGTTTGGGAATTTTCAATGGTGGCAGTTGTTATTAAGGGGGAGTGTTGGAAATAATAATCCCAACCACTGCCCTAAACACACTGACAAACACCATGCTTACCAAGTCAACCACTCCAAGGTTTTGATTTTGTTTGTAGGAAGAAGGACTAAAGTCAGAACAAAAGGATTGAAGTCAGAGCAGAAGTACAGTGTGGACCATTCCACAACATAGCAGAGGAGTTCAAGAATTTAATAAATTTTGGTAAAGATATATGGGCAAACATTTACTTTGACTCTTGCCCACACTCCACAACACCTGCAAGTTCAGAAAATCATTTACTATGTAAAATCGCCCATGTTGCCTTTAAATATTTTCTTTGTCATGTAATTAATGTCAAATTGACATGTTAAGATAAATATTCAAGTAAAAGTCATTTGTAATGTTGGACAAGTTAGAGAGAGAGACTCTGTGAGGTAGTGAAGAGAAAATCATGGAGGAAATATTGGTGAGGGCGTGAAAACTAGTTTTACAGAGTTTTACAGAGGTTTACTCTGCAACCTAGTGAAGCGTAAATCCCAAGAAGTCTTTTGTGTTTTACATAGAGCAGAAGCTTCGAATAGTAGATTTATGAAAACCTCCTTTGTTTTACTCTGTTTTGATGTGCCGTAACATTTATGTTTTAATTAAGTTTCTGTGTGGTTAGGGCATTCCGCAACTTCTTTGCCTACTTTGTGACAATCGATTTGAGAGTGAAGACTCCTCTCCTTTGCCTCCCTGTAAAATTTAATTTTTCAATCAATTCTTAGCAACACGCGAGTGCTAACTGAACCTTTTAAGAGATGATTTTTCGAATGTTTTTACCTGCTATGAATGCGCACGTCAAGAGCACAACCAACCATATGAGGGCTGTGAAGAGGGTCACGTAGGGTTTTCCAATTCCAATTCCAAATCCAAATCAGTACTCTTGAACTTCAACTTCAACTTCAGAAGGAAGTAAATCTCATTAGTAATTACCCATATGCCATATTACAACTAATACCAATGCTCCATTATTGCCCCACACAGTTCCCAAACTCAAAAGGACCACCCCAGGAAGTAGATAACTAATGAAAACACATATCATAACTCTTTTGCTCTCATTGAATAGTGGATCGTCAAGCAAAATATATACCTCGTCGTTTTTTAAGTCATTGTCATCTGAATTTACATTTATATTGAAATTGTCAATAAAAGAGAGCAACTGAATAAAGAGAGCGCTAATAACCAGAGATTCACTTGGGATCCAATAGGCTTTCCTCTTGAAAGCCTTGTACAAATCCAAAGAGAGCAACATAGTAAATATGAGTCCGCAAATGCAGGATACGATCAGATTTACGGAGAAATATAGATTTTCTCATAATAAATAGTATATACCATGAGTTATCTAAGACAATGAGTTTATAAGTTATACTAATTTTATAGCTTAATTTAATTTTATAAAT
>APFE030054006.1:5816-22028 GCA_000404065.3 Pinus taeda
ATTGTTAATATGTAGATATGATTTCTTACAATATTATAGGCTAATATCATGACTTATGGATACCACATGCAAAAAAACAATAATATATATATGGAGATTTACTTCACTTTATCATGGATATTGTTAATATGTAGATATGATTTCTTACAATATTATAGGCTAATATCATGACTTATGGATACCACATGCAAAAAAACAATAATTCATTGTATACAATAATTTTTTAATTAATCAAATTAATTAAAAAAATAAAAAGATCATAATTTCAAAATAAACATCCTTATTCATGTAATTAAAATAGCTAACAATCACTTAATTATTTAGTCAAATGCTAATTTTAATAATCTAAAACATTTTCTCCAAAAATACAATGAATAACTAACATTATAAAATAAAAAAATGTATAATAAAATATCGAAGTAAAATTTAATTTAAATTTGTATTTTTTATTTGAAGTTAAAATATACTATAAACAAAAACATTTTTTAATTAGTCTTGCAATAAAAAATTAATATTTATTTATATATTAAATTATTATATAAAAAAATTAATATTCTTTATTAAGATATAGAATTAAAAAAAAAAAAAAAAACTTGTATATTATATTCTGTTAGACATCTTAATTTAAATTTATTAAACATTAATTTTTAAATTCTTTTTTATTATTTAATATTTAACATAAAATTAAATATAAAATAATTATATATATATCTCCTCTTTTTAATATTAATGTTTAAAATTAAAATGAATTTTTACAAGTCATTTTAAGATTATATTATTAATTAATTAATAATTTAATTTTTTATACTCAATTTTTTTTCAAATTAAGAATGAATAATCGTTTATGTACTAATAAAATATATATTTTTGGAATTTGATATTTATTTTATTTTGATGTTTAATAAAATAATTAATTTTTAGATTAATTATATGTTATTACTTTGTTGATTAAAAATTAGAAAAACGAAAATAAAAATATATAAATATTGTAAGTACATACAATTTATTTGTGCAATGTTTATAGGAAATTAAAATTATTTTTATGAATTCATTATTTACATTTTGAGGAAATTGAGTGCAAAGGGAATGAATTTTAGAGGGAAACTTTTCCTTTGACAGGATGGAGAATTCATACCGTCTATGGATATATTTATGGACATTTGGATATAGCATTTCCTTCTCTTCTTTTTATTTTATTGTGGCAATGTCATTGTGGATTTGATGGGATGATAAGCGTTTTTGTCAAAGATGGTACTGTTTTAAGTGGTTCAGTATATAGTCGTAATAGGCTACTAATCTTTGGAACCATCAGAGTTTTGGTGCCATCAGTTTTTAGAGGGCGCTTTCCCCAGTTTATTTCTGAACTCCTCTCCTTGGCTAATATGCATATTCAAATATTAAATATAATTTTTTTTTCAATGAAAAAAAAAATCAAATTCAAATAACATAGATTATCTTATTATTATTTTAAACATTAATTTATTCATATTTTTTATTTTTATTACACCATAAAAAGTTAACGCAAGTCCACAACTATTCAACTCAGGTTGGGATTAGAGCTTCGATGAATGGACAGCGTTTGACCTTCCCAGCATGATGTACCTAGTGCACAACGTTACACAAAATAATCCATTACATTGGTCACTCTCAGGTGGCTGGTTATTTTTGAACATAATTATAGTTTTCTAGAGGAATTTATGAGGTATTTTTTTAATGGAGAAATAAGATAATTATGTTAAGTGTGAAGCCAAATTCATGTAGGATTCTAGATCCTTCTACATTGCTAGTAGTTTCTAGAATCACATTTCTACACCGCCATTAGTTTCTAGATCATTCCAGATCTCCATCTCAATCACATATAGGATTCTAGGTCCTTCTTCTGCCTCTATAAATTTGTAATTTTTTTGGCCAAGGAAAGCAAGTAAGCCAAGGTCCAGGGCTATTACGTAATGCAAAGTGATTTCTATTCTCCAGTGATTGTTTTATCTGTTCCACTGTTTTTTATTGAGTAATCTTGTTGTTTCTCCATTTGTCTGTCTTTGATTATAAATCCGTTGTGTGTTATGAATGCTCTGGTCTAACAACTGGCATCAGAGCTAGGGTCGAATATCCACTTAGTGACATCGCCTTGTTCTGGCAGCGTTCGTTAAAATGTTGGATGTTACCTCTGGAGTTGTTGAAGGATCTGTCCAGAAAATCAGAAATCCCTGCAAAGAAGAGAGTCCGGGAAAGGGATCTATTGAGGAAATAGATAAGGAATGCTCAACTAAAAGACATTTGTTGCAAGGAAAACAAGGTCATGGATCTATGTTGAAACGTGTTGCTTGAGTTTGAAAAGTGGAGATCCGTGGAGTTTGGACTTGAAACGTGGTGTTCGTAAGTTTTTTTTATATTAAGCTTGCACGTATACGTTGTTTTTTCTCAAACCAACATATGTATGTGTGAAATGTGAAAAGGTTAAATCATTATATATGTTTTTTATATTGGAATTTTAAGAAGTATATTTTAAAATGAGGAAGAATTTTGAAAAGGGTATTTTAAAATGAAGAAGGTCATTATTACTAAACTTTAAGGAGTAATATTTAAAGTTTTATTTTTAAGTGGAGTTTTTTTGTTTTGGGACATGAATTTGATTGAAAATGGAGACAACAATTACAGATATGGACAAGTTGAGCAGGCTAATTTTGCCCTATGGAAATCAGAGATGGAAGATATACTGATTTTAAAGGATTAGTATTTGCCGATTGAGGGCACAACAAATAAACCCTCATCGATGACAAATGAATAGTGGAATAAGCTAGATAGAAAGGCGATTGCAACAATCTGCCAACAGTTAGCAAATAATGTTTATTTCAATGTGTCTAGAGAAAAGACAGTAGAAAGATCATTGAAGAAGCTCCATGATCTATATGATAAGAACACGGCATCAAACAAAGTGTTCTTGATGAAGAAGCTTTATAATATCAAAATGAAGGAGTGTGCTTTAGTTGCTGAGCACATGAATGCATTTAATATTATTACTAATCAACTTGCCTTTGTTAAAATCATTTTAGATGATGAAATTAGAGTCATATTGTTGATGTGTTCTATGCCAAATAGTTGGGAAAATTTAATTGTAGCTATGAGCACTTCAGCAACTACAAGGACCCTAAAGTTTGATGATGTTAGTAGCAGTTTAATGAATGAGGAGCTGCAACACAAGTCAATTGCGGAAAACCAGGGAGGAGAGGCTCTAACTCTAGCTGATCATGGTAGGAGAATGGATCGAGGCTGGCAAGGGCGATCAAGATCGAGAGGTCGATCAAAATCAAGGAGAGGAAGGATCATCTGCTTTCATTGTGGCAAACTTGGGCACATGAAGAAAGAATGTTGATTCTAGAAGAAAGGACAAAAGGATCAGAGACCGTCTAGTCCAAATTACAAGTTATCCAACACAAATGAAGGTGAGACTACTGTTGTAGCCACAAACGGTGATGTGTTGTTTATTGTTTTAGTAGAGAATGGATGTGTATATACATCTAGCAATAGCTTTGATTGTATCATTGACTCTGGGGCATGTCACCATGTAACCCCATGCAAAGATAGTTTTGTTTCATATAATCCTGGTGATTATGGTAGAGTGCATTTGGGGAATAATCATTTTTGCAGTATTGCTGGAGTGGGAGATGTCCAAATCAAGATGAAAGATGGACAAGATATATTGTTGAAAGAGGTTAGGCATGTACTAGAAATGTGCATGAGTTTAATCTCTATGGGACAATTGGATGATGAAGGTTATTCGACAAGCTTTGGAAAAGGACACTAGAAAATTAGCAAAGGTGCATTGGTCGTAGCCAAAGGACCCAAGACAAGAACATTATACACATTGAAGACACTGATAGGAAAATCAGATTTGGTTGCTGTCACAAAAAAAGGAAATTCAGCAGATATCTGGCACAAGCGTTTGGGTCACATGAGCGAGAAGGGCTTAAAAATCCTTGTTGATGAAAAATTATTGCCAGATTTGAAATCCTACAATCTTGATCTTTGTGAGCATTGTATATATGGTAGACAAAGAAGGGTTTCATTCCTCAGACGTGGCCATGACAGAAAGAAAAATGTGTTAAAATTGGTACACTCAGATGTGTTTGGGCCTATTAACATCAAATCATTAGGAGGAGCATCATATTTTGTAACATTTATAGATGATGGATCGAGTAAGGTTTGGGCATATCCTATGAAAAATAAAAGTTAAGTGTTTGGAATATTTAAAAAATTCCATGTTGCTGTTGAAAGAGAGACTAATAAATTGCTGAAGTGCTTAAGAATAGATAATGGTGGAGAATATTACTCCAATGCATTTAAGGAATATTGTAACAAGTTTGGCATAAAGCATGAGAAGACTGTGCCTGATACTCCTCAACAGAATGGTGTCACAAAAAGGATGAATCGCACCATTATGGAAAAGGTGCTAAGTATGTTGTCCAATTCTGATTTGGAGAAGAATTTTTGGGTTGAAGCAGTCAGAACCACTTGCTACCTCATAAATAGATCTCCAACTACAACCTTGGATGGCGGTATACCTGAAGAATTTTGCACTGGTAAAAATTTGAATTATTCTCACTTGAAAATCTTCGGATGTGAAGCATTCGTACATATTCCCAAAGAAAATATAACTAAGCTAGATGATAAATCTATGAAATGCATTTTTTTGGGATATGCGGATGAGTATTTTGGTTATTGCCTATGGGATCCAGTCAAACGTAAAATTATTAGAAGCAGGGATGTTATATTTAATGAGTCAGAAATGTTCAAGAGGACTGCAGGTGAGTTGGAGGTCAAGAAGATTATTGACAGGTTTGAAGAGCAACAAAAAAACATACCACCAATACAAGAAAATGAACAACAAATTCAGGAGCATGAAGAACAACAAGTGGAAAATAATGAACAACAAGAAGAAGGAATATTGCAGGAACCTTTACAGGAGATTCAACCTGACAATGTACCACCACAGTTGGTTCGCAGATCTTCTAGGCCTCATAAGCCTTCACAAAGGCATCCTATTTCAAACTATATTTTGTTGACTGATGAAGGTGAACCTAATTGTTTTCAAGAAGCTTGTAAAGTCGAGCACAGTAAAGAATGGAAGAAAGAAATGAAGGAAAAAATGAACTCTTTGTAGGAAAATACAATTTGAGAATTGGTAAACCTCCCAAAAGGTATAAAGGCTCTACAAAACAAATGGGTTTATAGGATTAAGCATGAAGGCAATGAAAAGAAGGAGAGGTATAAAGCAAGGCTGGCGGTAAAAGGTTTTTCCCAAAAAGAAAGTATTGACTTCATTGAAATTTTCTCACCTGTTGTTAAAATTTCATCCATTAGAGTCATTCTTAGTCTAGTCACTGCTTTAGACCTAGAATGTGAACAGTTAGATGTAAAAACCACATTCCTTCATGGTGAATTGGAGGAAGAAATTTATATGGAGTATCGAGAAGGCTTCATAGAAGAAGGAAAATAAGGCCTTGTTTGTAGGTTGAAGAAGAGTCTCTATGGGTTGAAACAGGCACCTCGACAATGGTACAAGAAATTTGATTCATTCATGTTGGAACATGGTTTTTAGAGGTTGGAAGTTGACCATTATGTCCATATCAAGACGTATGATCAAGGAAAGTATATAATATTATTGTTATGTGTGGATGACATGTTGATTGTTGGGCATGATAAGAATAAGATCAATAGATTGAAGAAAGATTTGGGTGGCAAATTTGCAATGAAGGATTTGGGACCAGCAGAACAGATATTGGGCACACGGATTATGCGTGACAGGAAAAACAAAATGTTGTGGCTGTCATAAGAAAAATATATCAAAAAGGTGCTTGACAGTTTAAATATGAAGGATGCCAAGCCAATTGGTAGACCCCTTGCAGCCCACTTCAAGCTAAGTACTGAATTATGTCCTAGTGATGATAAAGAGAAAGAAGAGATGAGAAAGATTACTTATGCTTCAGGAGTTGGTAGTTTGATGTATGTCATGGTATGCACACGACCAAACATTGCATATTTAGTGGGAGTATTGAGCAGGTTCCTTGCTAATCTAGGCAAACAACATTGGCAAGCTGTAAAATGGATTTTGAGGTATCTCAAGGGTACTAGTCATTATTGTTTATGTTTTGGTAATGATGAGATTGTGCTTGAAGGATTTACAGATGCTGATATGGCTGGAGATATGGATACCAAAAAGTCCACTACAGGTTATTTGTATACAATTGCAGGTGCAGTAGCATCTTGGGTGTCAAGGTTACAAAGAATAGTAGCCCTCTCTACAACAAAAGCAGAGTACATAGCTGCAAGAGAAGCTTGTAAAGAGATGTTGTGGATGCAGTGATTCCTAGGAGAGATAGGAATAAAGCAGGACAAGTATGTGTTATATTGTGATAGTCAGAGTGCCATTCACCTCGCGAAAAACCCAGCATTTCATTAAAATCCAAGCACATTGAATTAAGGTACCATTGGATTCGGCATGTGTTGGAGGAAGAACAATTATCCCTATAAAAGATATAGATAGGAACCCTGTTGATATGCTCACTAAGATTCTACCATGAAATAAACATGAGTTATGTAGAGGCATGGTAGGACTCGGTGTGACTTGATGACTCTTATTTGGCTTCAAGTGGGAGAATGTTAAGTGTGAAGCCAAATTCATGTAGGATTCTAGATCCTTCTACATCGCTAGTAGTTTCTAGAATCACATGCAGGATTCTAGATATTTCTACACCGCCATTTATTTCTAGATCATTCTAAATCTCCATCTGAATCACATACAGGATTCTAGACCTTTCTTCTACCTCTATAAATTTGTAATTTCTGTGGCCAAGGAAAGCAACTAAGCCAAGGTCCAATCCTATTACGTAATGCAAAGTGATTTTTGTTCTTCGGTGATTGTTTTATCTATTCCACTGTTTCTGATTGACTAATCTTATTGTTTCTCCATTTGTCTTTCTCTGAGTATAAATCCACTGTGTGTTATGAATGCTCTGGTCTAACAAATTATCATATTGTTTCCTAAAATGTTTGGCCGGAAAACCATTAAAGGAACTCAATCTGCACTGGCTGTGTTAAGTGAAGGGAATAGATATTGTAAACAAAGTGGCATTATTGGCTCCAGTTGCTTATGACACTCATATCTCGATGCCCCTGTTGGCTGGGGCAGCAGTTCTGCATTTAGATCAGGTGATTCATAAGAGCATTTGCTTCCTTCTCTCTGTTTCTTTTATCAATCCCTCCTTTTCCTATTCTGAATTTTGATGCACTTTTTATTTATCATCTCAGCTACCGAAAATGCTAGGATTCAATAAGTTCAGCACAAAAACGTGAGTATAAAAAAAGGCAGGAGTTCAGTTTAATGGTTATTATAAATTTGTTCTGTTAAACATCACACTAAGACATTTGATGGAGAGAAATGTCGCAGGCCCCACGGACAGCGATACGTCGATATTATATGCCAAGAAGTAAACTTGGACTGTGATAAAGATTATGTTACAACTTTCACTGGTTCTCCTAGACCAACCTTTTATCATATATGTATTTTTTTTTAATAATCAATGTAGAAATTTGTAGAATCTATGGGGTTGCATATTTTTGAAACTTAAAGGACATTTAAGTTGGTTGACATCTTTATGTCTATTATAGATTCATGGAATATCTCTGAATTTGAGAGAAAGGAGGGAGGCCAATTTTGTGATCCTAGTTAACTATCAAATTTTAGGATATTCCTGAAATTTGCAAGATAATTTGATTTTTATTCTTTATATTTATATTTTTATTTTATCTTGACCATCAGATTCTCCCATATTTCTAAAATTCATAGACTAGCATTTGCACCAGATGTTGCAAAGGAAACGCCGTAAGGCATAAATTGAAGAACACAAATACAACAAAAGAATACTTTGATAAAGAATAAAAGTAAGGCATAAATTGAAGAACACAAATACAACAAAAGAATACTTTGATAAAGAATAAAGTATATTGAACGCTCAAATCAATGCCCCATTAACTGGAACCACTTAGTAGACATATCTATCAACATTAGGATTATACACATTGATCAAGAAATTTCCCATATACAAACAACACATTCCACAACAACCTTTTGTCACATCCACATTTTAAAAAATGCCTTGGAACGTGATTGGAATCTCCCATATTGCCTTTTTCATTATGCAAATAAATCTTCCACGGACAAAAATTTACAGTGAATTTGTTACAATCGGGATTATGTTTTATTTATTTCCTTTACAATCTATCACTTTTAAATTTTAAACATGGTTCTCTGGTTTTAGTTGGCAAATTATGTGATAAAAATGTGCTCATCATTTTCATTATACCTATACTTTTTTCCATTTTGTAAGTATTTAACATTGGCAAGCAATTGAATTTGCAACAAAAACGATCAAGAATAGCGGTTTTGTGAAAATTATTTATTATTTTTATTAGATTATTTTATAGAAAGTATGGCCAACAAGTAGGTTACAAAAAGTATTCCCAACAATTATCTTCTCTCTCATAAAGTGAAATTTAATGCAATCATCATCTCCATCAAATAAATTGTCCGAAGGTGGAATTTGGCCCTAGCTGCCAATTCTAACACTTTTGATCTTTCAATGGTCTTAAGTTCCAAATTTCACTCCACTAAAACCTAAACCCTTAGTAATGATGAGAAAGTTTTAAATGGGGGAGAAAGCATAATATGAATTCTATAGAAAGTTTGGCATGATCCCTCATTACATTTTAATTGGCATGGAAAGAACATTAAACTAAGGAGATAACTCCCTATACTTTCATACAAAGGAGATAACTCCCTGTACTTTCATGGAATTGTTTTCAAAGTTTCAATTTTAATTTGAGAGCCACTCTTATAATCAATCACGTGCATTCTAAACTTTTCATTTAAACAAGACGCAACTTTTCATTTAAACAAGACGCAACTTTTCATTTAAACAAGACAATTTATAATTTTCATTTAAAGAAGACACTTTATTGTTTTCAAAGTTTCAATTTTAATTTAAGAGCCACTCTTATAATCAATCACGTGCATTCTAAACTTTTCATTTAAACAAGACAATTTATACTTTTCATTTAAAAAAGATACTTTATACTTTTCATTTAAAAAAGACACTTTATACTTTTGTCAGTGAGTGTTGAACTTTTATCATAGTGAATGTGTTGAACTTTTATGGGAGTTGCTTAATGTCAAAGCAACATAAACCAGAATGAAAAGGGACTTTCTCATAGGGGAACTTTGATTTTCTTTTGTAGAGGCTTCCGATGTCATCCAGAGGTTACTACATATTTGAAGTAGCTGACTTATTATTTGGGCCAGTAGTATTATAGGTATCAAAGTACCATTGTATGTAGCAGTAATGTAAGACGAGTATAGACATGCTTACCCTGCCTCTCTCTCTTTCTTCTTCTTGTACAAGCTATGATTTTTATTCTCTTTATCCAATTTTTCTTTGTGGTTTTCTGGTTCAACCTCTTCCTCTACATCTATTGAGTTCTGAACACCGCACTGCTCCAGTGTGTCACTGGCAGTAACATTTTTCACTGCAGCTGTATTGCCAGGACATGAGATTTCAACAAATCTCTCTGATGTGTACACTTCAGATTTCTCCATAGAAGAAATAGTTTTCAAAGCTTTCAGATGTGCACTAACTAATTCCACAAAATCTGTGCCGGATTGTAAGATGTCATCATATCTACCAACATGAGTAATTTCACCATCTCACATTACCTGTGAAGAATATCATTTACATCAACAAAATATGGATCACTCATCTCCTCCTCTCAATAAATGATCAATAAACCCACTGTCCCTTTACCAATTACATTGAAAATTTTAATATCACTAGAACAGGATGAAAGAAATTCAAACCTACCAGAATGATGTCAGCAGAGGGTAAAAACTCCACTTGATGAGTTACATAGACTACAGTCTTTGAACCCAAAATACCAAATATGCATTCCTATAACAAGGAAGTCCAATTTCTTAGATGTTTATGGACGTGAATTTGCACTGGCACAACCAGCAATGTATATTATCCAGATTGAACAATGAATTGTAGAGTGCTACTGCAGAGCTTCATCATTCCATCAAAACATTAAAACTAATTAATTCAGCAAACCTACAGTATGTAAAGGATAAGAGAAACACACTTGGAAAATATATTTTCTGGTATGTGCATCCACAACACTAAAAGGGTCATCAAAAATATAAATGTCTACATCTTGATATAAAGCACGGGGAATCTGTATTCTCTGTTTTTGTCCACCACTCAAATTTAACCCTCTTTCTCCAATGTCTGTCTCGTCCCCATAAGGAAAAAGTTCAATATCTTTCAAGTACACTATTGTATCTAATAGTATCCATCTGCTTTCCAAAGAGAATAGCGTCTTTAATTTTGCCACTTTGTATCCAAGGAGACTGAGGGACATATGCTTTGGTACCACTTAAGCTAACAAGAAAGCAAAGGCTAAGAACTACATGCAAGATTCTTAATCTTCTTGCCATGGTTTTTCAGGAAGGGTAGCTATGGTGCTGAATCGGGTGATTATGGGTATGCTGATGGTTATGAAGGGTAGTTGTGGTGTTGAATCAGGTGATTATGGGTATGCTGATTGTTATGAAGGGTAGTTGTGGTGCTGAATCAGGTGATTATGGGTATGCTGATGGTTATGAAGGTCATGTATAAAACCTCTGGTATTTTTTGTAACAATCATTTGTTTATTTTTGTTTTCTAATTTAGGGAAGTCGTTGCCCACATTTTAGATAATGTTATGAAAACACTTACGCTCACAATTTGTGAGAAAACCTGTGTTATTCTTAGAATTGGTTGTTTTCTAGTTTGGGGCAGTCATGGCTCAGACTTCCCTAAAATGTTAGGAACCCGTGTCATAAAACCAGTGGTATTTTCCAGCCACAGAAAACCTGTGCTATTTTTAGTTTGAATCATTTTTTCGTTTTTATTTTCTAGTGTAGGAGACTTCCAGAAAATGTTATGAAACCAATTACACATTGATTATGTCATAAAACCAGTGGTATTTTCAGTCTCATAAAACCTGTGCTATTTTTACTCTCTATCATTTGTTTATTTTTTATTTTCTAGTTTGGGAAAATTGTTGTCAGACTTTCACAAAATGTTATGAAACCAATCACACTTTGTGTCATAAAACCAGTCTTACTTTTTGGTATATGAAAAATTGTGTTAATTTTAGTATGAATTATTTATTGAGCTAGGGGCTTATTCTACAATCCAGAATAATATGTAACAATGTCCAGCTACTATCAAAATTTACAATGTCCGATTACTATCAAAATTTAAATTTTATTCATGTCAGCCAAAACAACAATCTAAAAAATAAAAAGAAATTAAATGACTATGAACTGATGTTAAATCCTATTTAAAATAAATCGGTCTGATTTATTTTTATTTTCTAATTTGGTGAAATTTTAACTCAAACTTCCCCAAAATGTTATGAAACCAATTACATTATTAGTGTCATATAACCAGTGGTATTTTCAGTATCGGAAAATTTGTGCTATTTTTAATCTGAATCATTTGTTTATTTTTTATTTTCCAGTTTTGGGAAGTCGTTGATCAGATTTCCAAAAATGGTCATGAAACCTGTTATAATCTCACGGTGTGTCATAAAACCAGTGGTATTTTTTAGTCTTATTGACCGACTAACATTAATAAAAATAAATATTTTTTTTCATTTTTAAGTATGCCGAAGGAATACAGGGAGGGCTTTACCAGTCCAAAACCGTTAGCCAATATTATTTTTACATTTTTAATCATTTTGCGGAAGGAATACAGGGAGGGCCTTTACCAGTCTAAAACCATTCGCCGAAAAAGAAACCCTATTTGTTCGACTGTCATTCGACCACCAGTCTGAATTTATGCTATCGACTTCGAGGACCCGGCACATAATTTGCCCTCTGCTCTGCACTGGAAGCCTGGCAGGATCTACGACAGGATCGTCATTGCATCTTCCACTTCCTGTCGCCTGCAGCAAACCGAAACTCCCCCGGCTTCCCGGCTCGCACCAGGAAGAGTTCCGACCTTGCAGTCTAGATTTCTGTCCAGATTTCAGTTTCAGAAGGGTTTTGGGGGCAGGGGGATACAGGGGATGCCATTGCCAACGCCGATTCGACTATAACGCCGATTCGACTATACAAACAGACAGAGAGCTGGGTGCACAGATGTCAAGGGAAAGTGAAACGTTTTTTAAGGTTTTTTAATCAGACGGCTGATTTTTGTTTAATCGTCTAACAAGAGATCTAACGGTTAAGATTAGGACAGAAAGGCATTTGGGGGAGTTCATTTCAGTGGGAAACGCCTTACGTCGTAATTACATAAATACTAATATAAAACTACGTAAATACTTTATAAAAATTATATAAAATATTATTTATTATGGAAATAAAATGGTTTTTAAACATTTTTTCTAGTTAATTTTAAATGAAAATGGGAAGATATTTTTTAAAATTCGAGCTTAAATTGTTTAATTTGTAGAATTTGAGTGCCCAAATTTTTTTCAAGGTGCTATATTCTATTTACTTATTCAAAAATATATCTTAAACAACAACAAATCACAATTTTATTAGACTATTTTCTCTATAAGTTAGACTACGCCTATATAAAATATTATTATTAAAATTAAGCTATTTATTAAATTATGGTTTAATTATTAAAATTAAGTAATTGAATTTAAACTATAAAATATGGTAGTTTAAGTGTTGAGTTTTTTTGAGATATATTTTCTAATTAATTTTATTTAGTATTTAATACAAATTTGTTAAAAATTAAGATAATTAAATAATGAAATTCAAATTGGAGTTGTCTTTAGTTTGACTTTTCGGAGGTTTTGTTGCCAGAATCTAGTGAAAAAAATTGAGGTGAAATCTTGATTTGTGTTATTTAAACTGGATTTTTTACTGTATATATATGCATTTAGCACCCTGATAAACCCTATCAAACTTGTGATTTCAAAACATTCCTGCGAGATTTTAGAGAAAATAGGTCGGAAAACCCAACCAGGAAAGTTTCCAAAAGGTGGCACTAAAGACAACTCGATTCAAATTTAATAGATAGATATGTTGACAACTTAATTCAAATTTAATAGATAGATATGTTGACAACTCAATTCAAATTTAATAGATAGATATGTTGTAATTTTATACGAAATAGATAGATATGTGTTGTAATTTTATATAAATAAGCTATGATTTTGCTAAGAAAATAATAGTTTTTCCAGTAGGATTTTGATGAGATATGACTATTTTTTCGGAGATCCAGGTTGCAGTTGTAAAGTTTCAAAATTTTAGGTGCTCCGGAAACACTCATAATGTGAGTTTTTTCTTTTGAAAAAAATCACGGAATTCGGACCACGTCAAGGTGAAATTGTCACCAACTTAAACATGTCTATTAATTATATATAAAAATTTTATTTAATAATATTTTTTAATTAAAAGTAATTTATTTTGAAGTTTTGATTTAATAATTGAAATTAGGCCATTAGATCTAAATGGAGTCATCTACAGAGGTGGAGGAATTGCCCGTACGGCTAAAAGTGACAAGAATCAAGGAAAAAAAATTCAAAAAATCTTCCACTGAGAGTGTTTAAATCCTATTTTTTATGGTGGGTGGAAATGGATTCAACGCTATCAGAAACCTCTAGGGCACCCAAAATATTGAAGTTTGACAGCTATAACTTGGATTTAGAAAAATACTTAGATTTAGAAAAATTCCTGCCCAAAATTTCCATGATTTTCAGAGCAAAAAAAAAAGCTGGTTAGATTATAGTGATTTAAATACTAGAGATGATACCCAAAAAAGAGACGTTGTTGAAATTATGATTTAATAAATAAAATTATGTTATATAATTCAAAATGTGTTATAATTTTATATGAAATTTTCGTATTATGATTTAATAAATAAAATTATGTTATATAATTCAAAATGTGTTCTAATTTTATACACAATTCTCATTTAATAAATTTTTGTTTGTTAAGTGATCTATTATTCTCTAGGCTTGACCTTTGGCTTAGGAACCAAGGGGCATCTAAACCGTCAAAGTCACTTAGGGATCACACCCGGTCTAGGCCACACCAGCCTTTAGTTGACTGGATTTTTTTAACATGTCTCCTCCCCCTACCACAGGGCACATCCACCCACGTGAGGTTTGATCCTGGGTTTCCTTGCTGATGAGGCTCATACTCAATGGGTTGTGTTAGTGGGACGACAATTCACACCTGGCCTTGGCCACACCAGCCTTTAGTTGACTGGAATTTTTTAACATGTCTCCTCCCCCTACCACAGGGCACAACCACCCATGTGAGGTTTGATCTTGGGTCACCTTGCTAACGAGGCCCATCCTCAACAGGTTGTGTTAGTGGGATGATAATTTTTATTTAATAATTAATTTTATATGACATTTTTATTTAATAATAATTTTTGTATAGTCTAACTTATCGCCTAAATGGCTTTTTTTTTTCTTTTTTTCTTCAGAATATTTTTTTTGGTTAATTGTAATTAAAATTGGGCATAGATTTTTAAAAACTCTAGTTTAAGTTATTTAATTTGTAGATTTCTATGCATTTTAAACAACAAAAAATCAAACAAAAAATTACATTCTTTCTTGAAATTGTTTTACAAAATTTTGATGAAAAAGTCTATTTCTTCTATAAACTAATTACATCCTTCATCTTATACTGAAATTTTATTTAATAATGATTTTTAATCCTAATCAAAATTAAGTTGTTGTGAGGTTGTGGTTTAATAATTAAAATTAGTCGATAAATTTTAAATATATAAAAATATATTATTTAAATTATCAATTAATAAATTAAATTATATTATATGATTCAAATCTAATAAATTAATATATAAAAATCCTTAGAAGAAATAATAAATAAATTTTGTTAATGGTCATAAATGCCAAATTCAAAAGTTATAAGATGAACTTTTAAGCCCAAGTTTAATTATCAAAAGTAAAAAACCTAGGTTAGAATCCTATATCTTAATTTTGACAAAATTTAACCCCTGCAGATTTGACATGTAGTAAAATGGACGAAAGTTATGACTCAGTTGGGGCTCCGCCACCTTTCTTCAGTGAGACCAAATAGCAGCCATTTAATGCATCCTCCTCGGGCTTGCAAGAGAGATCCCATAATTTACGTAGACCATTTATTAATTTAATTTTTCAGGGTGGATCCGCACACTTCACGTAGACGTTGTAATCAAATTCCAGCCAACAATCTGGCTGTTTTTGGGGAAAATTCGTGCCGTATAGGGGAGAATTCCAATGTTTTATTGAATGTAACGCGGTTTGAATCCATGGAGTCCATGTTCTGTAATTAATGGCAGTATTGAAGGACCAATGATGGTGTTCATGGTGGGGATTTATCAGTCTAACATCACAGAATTGCTCAGAGAATGTTCATTTTCAATACAGTGTGACCAGTGCATTCCAAGTTTGGATGGGGTATGCACTCTGAGTACATGCTAGTTTACAGGCAGAACAGAGCGCAGTATGGAAGATGGTATATATAATCAGTCTCTGAACAGAGTATAGTTTATGGTGATGGTTGAGAACTGTAAATTTCTGCTGTTGAATGCGGGCAATGCATGGAGGCATTCTGATTAAGTGGGGTCTGTGAAAACTGATCAGTGTTGTGATATGCCATGTGGGTATATTCAATGAGTATATGTTAAGGAAAGAGAGATGTGGGTGGTGCACCAGTGATGCATAGAATCGTTAGGAATTACGAGGGAGAAGTTTGATGAAGTGGGTATTGGCCACAGACGGTGAAACTGCTGATCGTGCTGTTTGTAACGTGGAGGGTGGTATATACAGTGAGTATATATCGGAGTGACTAAGATAAAATAGAGAGAAGCTGGACAAACCTGAGATTGGAATGATGGGTTTAAAGGCCAAAAATAAGGTGTGTTGGATTACTCTATTTCTGCTTTTTATTAGTTGTATTTGTTTTACAGACTGTCTTTAGCAATGAAGTGCCTGGGGAGGTCCATGCCCTATTGGCACTCAAATCAGGGTTTGTAGACAGCTTAGGCAAACTATCAGACTGGAAATATGCAGTGAATAATATGTCCGTGTCTCATTGTTCATGGACTGGAATTACATGCAACAATAAGTCTAAGGTGGTTGCACTGG
>APFE030054007.1:2070-27506 GCA_000404065.3 Pinus taeda
ATAAATGATTACATACTTATAAATACTCACCTCCTCTTCAAAATAAATAGTCAAACATATAACAAATCTTCTCAAAAATAGTTATGTTCTTAAATATTTTTATTAAAATAGTTCACCAACCTAAGTTATTTCCAGGAAAATAGAGATAAAATTCTACCATTCAGAACCCAACATTGAACCAATACTCTATTTGTTCCCCTCTTTAATCCCCAGCTGTCATAAAACAAAAAATCATCGTAGAAGGAGTCAAATCTTTATGTTTGGCACCTCATGAACCCTTCGAAATGTCTTGCAAAATCATTGTGTTCTAGAAGTCTTTCTCTCCCATTGGTGTCTTCTGGTTCAAGGCTTGCCTTACCTGCCAAATATATATATATTTTCTTACAAGTTACAAAGTGTGGAATTTATTCCTTATCACCCAAGTATATTAATTTTATTAGAAGTTCAAAAGTATGGCATTAATCTCCACACTTACATGCTTTGTAATATGCCAATATGTCCTCCCTTATCTTTCTCTTTTTGAAGCACAAACAACTCCCAATTTTTTTTCCTGAGAGTTAGGACTATTAGATCTGTGATGTGCATACACCAAAACACTCATTTTTTTTTTTTTGAATTACTATCCATTATCTAGTCATGAATTAGTTTACGTGTTGGTCTTATGTCTTTGTATGATAGTCATTGGGCCTACCTACATTTACCCATAGAAAATCATGTGTCACATATTGATGTTGTATTTATAATTAGTTCCTTGGAGGAGTACTTACATATAATATTTTTCGATTTTTGGGCTTGTTTACAAACATTTCGCACATCAAAAACTATACATATCATCCTAAAATCTAACATGATTTGTCCTATCCTAGTACTGACCTAGTACAAAAACACATCACCACAGAGTTATGGTGATTCCTCCCAAATCCATTGTTGCGTTGGTGTGCTAAGATCTAGAGCATCGATTTGGAAAGGTGGTCATGGATGGTAGTTATCACTCCAAGGTGGTTGAGGTAACTGTTTTCTCCCTGTATCAGTTCTCCACTCACCATTCTTGCTCCTTCCCAACACAATTCTCTAAATTTGATGTGGTTAGGGTTTCATGGAAGGTTCAAGGCACAAACTGTTCTGGAGGGAAGTTATTCGTTCCCCCACTAAGTCTGGTTTCCATACATCTTCTCTCGAGTTTTATTTCCAATAGTGGGGCTACTTTCTTTCTTCAGATGCGATTTATTTAGCCTAGCCAATTCATTCTCAGTAGTTAACCACGAGTTTTGTCTTTTTTTTCGAGTACTGATTAACTATTTCCTTAATGTGAGTTTCGTAAATCATTATGATACTTATCTAGTTACTAATTGCATTGTCTATTTGAATTTCATGTTCCCTTCTCCACGAGGTCTACCCATTTAACCTACCTAGGTGATGGGTTCTACTTGATTTATTAACAATTAAGTCGGGTTCCATTGTCTTTTTTCTTATGGTGGTTTCGTTGACATAGGGCTTAAATGTTTTATTTACCACTAGGTTCATCTAACTCTTTGCCTCTCTTCTTGTTTCCAGGGTTCCTTCGCAGCTGCTGGAACCATTAATAATCCTTTCGATTCATAGTGCCAAATTACTTTACAAACTTTATTATGTTTGTTGAGGGTTTCACCTGGGTTTATTAACTGATTTAGAATGCATTTCTCCTGTAATTGTTTTGGGAATTATCTTCTTATTTTTTCTGGGAATAGATATGTCTACATATTTGTCATTTTTGGATAATGTCTCTATTATTTACTTGGAAGAAAAGACTACCACATTCTCATGAATTTTTCCCTTTTGTATCTTTTGCAAAGAGGGGGTTCCTAATTCTAGGAGCACTAAGAGCCCTCCCAGGATGACTAAGTCCTTTTGAGAGGAAGCCTATACATGCACGACTGCCAATTTTCTATATATATATTTTTTAATTTAAGAATGTCTCATTTTTATTACAAGTAGTACCATGCTCTATCTGGGTTCATGAGTTAATTTACTTCTAGTGATGGTTTACATTTTTTCTTTAAATCATGAGTCTGTTTTTGTTTTACATAGTTCTATATGCAATAAGTGGCTGCTTTTATAGTTTCGGTATAGTTAGTCTCATTCAAATGCACAATTTTCCTCTCGGTGTTCTATTCCTTTCTCATGTTTAGACATTTTCTCAAGACCTCCACGATCTCTACTAGTGTCTATAATGCTTCTCGCTTACTTGGTTACCCAAAAACCTACCAGATAATGGGTTGTGGATGAAAACAGAATTGCTAGACTCTATTCACCTCCTGGTTATGGCTTAGTTTAGCGGGTACTGACTAATGGTATCGAGAAACCTTCTATTGATATTATGAGAACGATTCTTTATGTCTATGAACTAGATTCATTTTATTAAAACACTGACTAAAACACTGCTTCAACATTATTTCTCCTTCATGGGTTATCTACATGCGTAAATGTCCACTTTCCAGACTATTGACTATTTCAAAAGAAAATGTATACAATTTACTTATTGTTCTTTTACACCTTCACTTTAATTAATATTCACTTGTATTGTTCTTGTTTGTCCACATGAAACTCAATTTTCTTTTTTGTATATTAAGGGAATAGTCGCAATTCTTTACATAAGAAATATGCTCCTTCATTTGTGTTTTAATGAATAGAAGCTTACTGCCTATATTCCATATTTCTAAATTTATTTAAGAAGAATATATATATATTGTTGTGACGCATCACTTCACAACTATTTCCTATTTACTATTTAAGGATTATGTTTGCCAATAATCAAGCAGAAGACAATAGAAACTTACCCAAACCGGGACTGAAGTAAAGGTCTCACGTTTTGGGACAAAATTCATGATCCAAGGTCGAATATAGAGACCTGCAGCAACAAAGAAGTAGGGACCACGTTCAAAAACTCTATCCATGTCTTCAATGTTCGCAAAAACCACAGTAAAGAAACGCTTTGAACCTAGGTGTAGGTCAATGCTTCCTTTTGGGTGGTATCTTATCCACATTTGTAAGGATTTTTCAGTGGGCCATAAACCCATGAATTTGCAAATGATTGCATAGGTTTGCATATAATCCCTATGCTCCTACAGAGCAAGCTCATTTAACGTGACTCTAGGAGTTACAGTGAGAAAGAACTCGGTGGCTCCAAGTAGCATGATAAAAATTTGGTTCGGGTGGAGAATGTCCAAGTTATTACCAGTGAAAGAATTGTCATACAGATAGAGAGGGAAAACTTCACAGGGAAAGAGCACTAATAATTCGTTTGGTGTGTTCATAGTGGAGTGTTACACAACATTTTTTTACTGTCCTTATACTCCCCATTCCATGATCCTAGAGGACCTCTACAGTGAACCCTACATGCTTTCCCATCATGAATAAACTCTCATTATGTCCCTCTTCATGAGCAGAACAATTCCCTTTTGCATCATTTCCCCAAAATCTTCCTTTTACCCCAGTTTACAAGATCAATGCTAATGAGCTGTGTCCTCCTCTCGTCGATTTGCAGAGATTAAAACCAGCACTAGTGCCGATCATAGCGACTAAGCCCTTTTTAGTCGTGTTGATCCTCTTTTGGAAAGTTTTTTTAAATATGCAGTCAAAGGTTCTAGGTCTAGAAGCTTCTTGATGGAAGTCTATTAAATGGTTGGGTCAGATGGAGGTGAGGAAGTTAGTTTGGGCTCCTTTCCCCTATTAGAGGAACCATCTCCCCTCCATCCAAGCTATATAAACCTCTATTTTCCCAAGCCAAAACTAGTTCTAGTTGGAGTTTTGGAGCAAGTGTGAATAACCAATAATTCATCTATAGCTTATAGATTTATAGTGTATGTTTGAGGGAGAATAATGTGATTTTGGTTTGGTTTGAGACTAGAGGGAAAGAGGCCTTAAAACTTCCATTTTTTGGGGCTACCCATGAAGTGCTAGTAGAAGTGTGGAAACCCTGATATATCAGAGGAGACCAACAATGTCAAGGCACCAGTTCTAATCTCTTTCTGATTTATATTAATGAAACTATCAATTAATTTCCTACATGAAGTGTCATTTTACATATTTATGGCTTAATTTTTACTTGACCTATTAAGTAGGCTGAATACAATATTGTATTTTGTCACGTTTGTTGTTGTTGTTGTTGTTTTCTTGTTTTAGGTATTCGAAGGAAGGGAATGGAAGGTAGCTGGAGTGAGGAAGCATGACCAACACCAAGCAGAATATCGTTCTAAGAGGTAGGCCCTCTTAATTGATTCTAGCTTAAGGAGAATTTCCATAGATTGTTTGTCTGTAAACCCACTCTCTTGGGCTAGAGGATTTGTTTACGTACGCACTTAGAATTTACCTACACCATAGGGAGCACCTTCCTTGGCTTCCAGAAGGCCATCGTGATCCCTTTTAGTACCTTTCCAAGGATGACCACGTTCAGCAACAAGTTTGAGGAAAATGCTTCTAACTTTGTGCTATGTCAGCAACTTTAATATTATCTATTGATATCTATATTATTCTTGTCCCTATATTATATACTCAAAAACTATCCTTAGACCTATCAGGATAACCACCTATTTTCCCTCCTAATGGTTTTAGTGTTTAAAAGGCATTTTTTTATGCAAAATTAGACTTGAAACCCTAAAGAAAAATTGGGACACTCAAATTGTACCTAGTACACAACTCAAAATTGTGATTCCAATAAATTCCTACTAGACTCCATGCAAAATTCGCTAGAAAGCATAACTTGAAAAGGGTTAAAAGATGAAGTGTTATAATATAGCTATAATGTGTTATTGCAAGGATTTTTCTTTTAATCCAAAATTTTAGATTGGTTTATTCAATAAGACATGTGGTTCTTTCATCAAAGAAAGTACAATCAATCTAATAAAAAAATAAAAAATTCCTATTGTAATGAAATCTTAAATTAATTATTGAAATTTTGTATAATGTGTTTCTTCCACCCAAGGAAAAAAATCATAATTTTCATTCATTGAGAAAAGGATCCAAAATTATATTTTAAAGATACACATAAGGTTTATTTGTGTTGTTTTTGCAAATACGTTCTAAAAGTGTTTATCACTTCGTTAACATAAAACCATATTTTGGTTTGAAAAATATATATTATTAGAAAGAAATTCATAACATGATGTAGAAAAAAGGATATTAGATCCTACTGAGTGTACAAAACTACCTAGATATAATAGTGTTTGAAAGATAGTGCAAATATAAACTATCAAAAAATATATGTTTGTCATTACAACCCTTGCACGTGGTCTCTCAAATTCCTATGAATGTAAGCGTAGTTGTTGCCCTCATGTTTTTCCAACACCTGCCACAAGTCCTTTTCCCAATTTATACCTTCTTTTCATAAGTGGTTGGAAGTCTAATTATGTTGCATATATGTGTGGTAAAAAGAGATGTAATTGAAGTGATCTCTAATCCTTAAAGTTTCATTACTAAGAGGAATATGAAGAATCTTTCTATACACCTTTTTGTAAATATTAATCTAATTGATTATCAATGAAAAATTCACATACACTTGTAATTGTGTACATCTTTTATATAGATCATGTAGTAATAAATAATTGCAAGAAACATGATCCCCCTAATTTTTTGCCCCTAGTCGAAACAAAATTTTGACATGGAACAAAATCAAGTTTCCTCAGCGTCCCCCAGCATGTCATGCTCTAAGCATGGAGTAATATGATGAGGACATTCCTCAACAGTTATTTCTCTAGATTTCCACCATGGAAGCCTGAGAACCCATAAATACCTGTAATGGGATTTGGGATATAAATAATTTACGAGGTCATTATGTGAGTAGCCATGAAACAGTCCTATATCTCACTAAAGGAAAAATAATGAATATGGAATCCCATCTAATTTAGGCTCATCTACCTTTGAAAGCCCTCACTGGGGAGTTAGGAATTGAATTCTTACCTCCTCCTCCTCTAGCCTCACCCAACGCTCGAACACAATAATATGGTTCAAAATATTATGTTCACCAATATAAACCTCCCATCCCTAAGATTATTAAATCTCAAAAATACAAGGAGAAAGAACTAGGTCGATTTAGGTAGGATAATCAAATTTTGTTTGAGGTGGAGGGTGTCCATATTGTTACCAGAGAAAGCATTTCCATAGTCACACAGAAATGGGAGAATTCCTAGGAAAATACCATAAGTAATTCCTATGGTGTGTTCATTAAGTGGGGCCACCCTCGGCTTCCAAGAGGCCATGGTGACCCCTTTCAATACCCTTCCAAGGATGACCAACCTCACCAGCAAGTCCTATGAAAAGATTTCTAAGTTTGTTATATGTCAGTAATTTTCATATTATCTATTGGTATCTATTTTATTCTTGTTCCTATATTTCGATCTCAAAAACGATCCTCAGACCTATTAAGATGATCGTCTGGTTTCCATCTTGATGGAGGATGGTCTCTCCTTATTTTGTGCCTACCTAGTATCAAGTTTCCATCTCGAATGCATGGTTGTTATATATACTCTACACATGTTAACTCCATGTATTATATATAAATTTGGGAAAATATATTGAAAATGGTGCCTACCTAAAAAGAAAAAAAACGTAACCATGAATTGTTTGTAATCAAGAATTTAATTCAATTCTTGCCTCCTCCATATTTGGCTTCACCGAATATTTCAGTGTAATCAATTAGTTCTAACTCTTGTATTCAAGGCTCTAAACCTCTTAGAACTTAAATTTATGGACATCAAAAATCAAAGGAGAAGGAATTAGGTAGCCCAAGGGAGGAAGTAAAAACTTCAGTATACGTGGTCGATGTCAAAATTGAGACCAATGAAATTACTGCGACATTCAGCCAGAAAGAATAACTTCACATAAAAATAAATCGACCAACTCGTATGGTGTTTTCACATAGTATGAGTGACCTCATTGGATAACAAAAGGCCACGATGAACCTTTTAAGTACCCTGCCAAGGATGACCAAGCTCACCAAGAAAGACCTCAAGAACGTTTTGTAATATTTTTCTCTGTCAATATTTCTCATGTTATTTATCAATATATACATTATTATTTTCACTATATTATAGACTAAAAACTATATTCAAACATACCAAGAGGACCATCTGGTTTTCCTCTCAAGGGAATATGGTCTCTACTTAGTTTACACCCAACGAGTATGGTTTGGACATCTCAAAGGTACTCTCCTTAGATAGGGTTTGCACATGTTAACTCCTACTTGTATTGTATGTAAATTAATGAAAATTTTGATTGCTTACAAAAAAGGAAAAAAAAAGACCCGGATGCGGGTGCCAGCACAACAAACAAAGGCCATGTGCCGGCCACAAGGAGTGTACAGCGAGCCGGCATCCTGGAGCTGTGTAATGAAGTTCAACACTGCTGAATTGAATGGCATTCAATGCCATTTACGCTGGCTGCTATCCCAAGGGATTATCGAAGGGTATAGCAGAATGAACACCAGGATGTTCGGGGAGGAATGTTGGTCTGTTCAGGCGCAGAATTGCAGCCCTGTTGCGCAAGAGAATGTTGGTCTGGTGAGGAAGGAGGGAGGTGCTGGAGAGAGTATTCCTCTGTGCAAAGCCAGGCATTTTGCAGGGAGGAAGACACACTCTCTGCATTGTGGGAAGATCGTAGTCGGGGTACAGGCACTGCTTCAAGGAAACCTTCTCTTTGTAGCGAGACTCTTCAAATTCATCACGTCTGAGGTGAAAAGGGAGGAGATAGCGATAAAGGGCAAGCAGTTGAAGTGAACGGCGGATCATTCGACTAACATGGCTCCTCGTCAACGAGCCACTTCCCGCCGTGGGAGGAACTATGGACAGAGGGGACAATCTGGAGGCAAGGGAATTCAAAGCCCGCGGCGTGTCTCCCCGCTTGCTTACGCCTCTCCAAGTTCATTTGGGTCTGAGGATTCTGGGAATGCCATTAGCAACACCGTGCAATCGGAAATGTTCAAATACAAATTCCGAACTAACAGGCCCATCATCTCATTGTTGATTACAGTCATCTTCAATGAAGAAGATGAAGAGGAAGACAGCGGGAAGGAGGAATCAGAGGAAAAGGAGCCCAGTTCGGACAATTCCTCTCAGAGGAGGGGAAAGGAAGATAGCTCATACCTTCCCTCCTCTCAGAGTCGACTTGAAGAAGATAGTAGCTGTGTTCACTCGGAAGAGCAGAACGAGGTTCTACAAGAAATTTTCAGCATAATGGCTCAGGATGATACAACTATGGCTCAGCAATCGTCAGAGGGTCCCCAGGCAACGGAAGCCTCCAGGAAGAACAAGGAGCCGGACGTCGTCTTTGGCCATGTCCTGTACCCGAAGCTCCCGCGAGGAATTCATTGACTCGAAGACATCCCAGATGGCATGGAGGTGACTTGCGAGCTTGATCCGGAAAGGGAAGGAGCGGAATGGGAGGCGGCAAAACGGGCAGCGACGGACTGTGCAGAATGCTCCAAAAATCTCAACTGATAAGCACTGCTTGGCGGGTAAGGTTTGAGACTCCGGGTCTGGGGATTCTGCACATGTTTTTTGCTATGTTTTCGATTCAAAGGGTTCTGTTCGGGATCGGCTACCTGTGTATAGAAACCATGGCGACACGCTCTTCGGCTAGCGTCTTGCAGAGACAAGCAGGCACCTGTGCCTGGCTCATTTTGAAAATGCTTTGTATTTTGGTAAAATTCCAAGCCTATCATGTATAAATCTTTAGCTTGGAAATGTTTTTTGCTGATAGCCTTCATGTAATAGTTTCTACTGTTTTGATAAGCTTAAGTGCTGCTATCATGTTCCTCTATCTCAGCAAGAAAGATCTGTTGTGGAAAAACTTTGACAGAGAGTTGTTTCATCACTCTCAGAGGTTAAAACCTCTTGTACATATTTTTTCAATTTTCTTAATATAAATAGTTTATCCTTTGCCCAAAAAAAAAAAAAAAAGTATACTCATGAATTTTTGCTAACTGTTATTCATTGTACATCATTTTAAAAGTATAATCATGATTTTTTTTGTAACGATTAACAAGTATTATCAACATATAATTATTTCAAAAATATACATATGAAATTATTATAAAATATTAAAAATACATCACAAATAACTAAAATTATACTAATGGCCATGATAATATCATACATAATCTTTTGGAAGAACCATCATTCAAGATAGATTTAAAAACAAGATGTTTTGGAAACCTCCTTTAATTAATATATATTTCAAAAAAATAATTTATTATTGTTCTTATTATTATCCAATTTCAATGTATGGGACCCCCTTGTTTGTGGGACAAAGGACCCAACTCTGTGCAACAATTTGACTGCTATGTCTATGGAATAATACATACTCTACCCCCCTTTGGATTTGAACATGTGATCTCTTAGGAGGAAACACATGCTCTTAACCATTAGGCCCACTCAAGTTGTATGCTTCACAAAATAATAATAAATAATAACATCACAAGTATGTGTAGCTATGTTATACCAAGAACGAGTCATGCAAACAAGGCATACAATACCTATAATATGTATCAATGCTCGATACGTGGAATCATATATGTTAGATGGAATGTTATATATATATATATATATATATACCATGGATGATTGCAAAGGTTATATGTATCAAATGGATAAGAGAAAAATAACACCATTCTTTAATGAAGACATAGTGAATGTGACATATACTAAGGATCTCTAATTAATTTCTTGACGAGTAAATAGATACGTGACACTTTATTTCCTTATATATGTGAGAAAAAGAGATGAAAGTTAAGAGATATTTAATCCTTAAAGAGTTAATAGCAAGATGAGTAAGAACAAGTTTTTTTAAACGCTTTTGGATGTGAACATGGGTATGATTAACCTCTCATAACTTGGAATTCTCTATGGATTGAACAATACGATGAGGATATGCCTCAACACATCAGGCTCCAAATTTCTACCATGGAAGCTTAGGATGTCATAAATACTAGCTATGGGCATTGGATTGTAAGGAATTTGATGGGTGATCATTTGATGGACCATGAAGTTGTCCTACAACTTATCGAAGGAAGAGTAGTGAATATGGAGTCCCATTGAGCTCACATTATTTTATATTTGAGAGCCCTCACTAAAGACATGGTAATTAAATTCCAACCTCATCCTCCTCCTCCAGTCTCACCCATTGTGTCATTGCTATCAAATTACTTAGACTCTTGTGTTTTGGGCTCTAAAACTCCCATCACTTAGATTTATGGACCTCAAAAATCAAAGGAGGAAGAACTAGGTGATCTAGGGGAGAAAGAAAACACATCAGTTTAAGTGGAGGAAGTTTGAATTGTGACCAATGAAACCACTTCCATATCCACCAAGAAAGTGGAGAATTCATAAAAAGGACTGACACCAGCCTGTATGGTGTGTTCATAAGGTGGGTGTTCCCTCCTTGGATTCCAAAAATCCATCATGATGACCCTTTTAAGTGTGTTGTCAAGGATGACCAGGCTCACAACCAAGTCATAGGGGATGATCGGGCTCACCAAAAAGACCTAGGGAAGGCTTTCTAAGTTTTTACTCTATCAATATTTTCATATTATCTATTGATATCTATGTTGTGCTTCTCAAAGTATTCTAGACTCAAAAACTATCCTCAAACCTATGAGGAGGACCATCTAGTTTCCCCCTCAAGTTTCAATGGTCTCTCCTAGTTTGTGCCATGGTAGTATGGTTTTAGCGTCTCAAATGTACTCTCCTCAAACAAAGTTTGTACATGTTCACCTCTGCTTGTATTCTATGTAAGTTTGTGGAAATATAATGAAGATTGTGCTTACTTACAAAAAGAAATTATAATCTACTTGTATTTTATGTAAGTATATGAAAATATAATGAAAAATTTGCTTACTTACAAAAATAATTTATAATCATGAATTGTTTGTAACTGCAATTATTCATTGTATATATTTATTTAACTAGTATTATAATCCAATATATATTTTAAAAATATAAATATGGCACTATCATAACACCTGCAACTAGTATTTTTCTAAATTTGTAACTTATTTTGGTAGGTGGTTGGGAGTCTAGTTGTGTTCCCTATATGTGTCAAAAAAATAGATGTAAGTGGAGTGATCTTTAATCCTTAAAGTGTCATGAGTAAGAGGAGTAAGAAGAAACTTTCTACACACTTAAGTATTGTTAGGGAAATTAATTATCAACATAGAATCCCCATAAACTTGTAATTGTTTACTTTCTTTATCCATGCCATGTAGTAATAAATGTTTGCAAGAAATATGTTCCACATATTTGTTTGTCCCTAGTGCAAACCATATTTTGACATGGAAGAAATAAGATTATGACAGGAAGAGGATGAATTTTCCTCCTCTCCTTTGTCCCAATTCACAAGAAGCTCCACCAATGTAGACCCATGCCTAAGATCGATCAAGTGATTCTTCTACAATAGCTCTTCAGGTAGCAACACCTTTATCCTAGGGAAAGTGACTAAGAATAATAAGTGATTTTGCTACTACATGATCAAGAGATGATGGGTTGCCTTGAAAAATGGACTTGTTTCATGTCAATCGCACCCCCTATCAAAATCTCAAAGGGGGTGCCTTGAAAGAACAAAAAATGGGATTTGAAAGTGACCACCTCCAAAATTCTTCCAATGGTGATCCTTTGCATGGACTAAACCCCACACCCCCTGCAAAATATCAAAGGGGTGCCTTGAAAGAACAAAAATTGGAATTTGAAAGCTACCACCTCCAAGATTCATCCAATGATGCTCCTTTGCATTGACTAAATCGACCTACTAATGCTCTGTAGATTGACCATATTTATTTGGTGAAGGGAATTCTTGAAAACATGTATGCTCATTTCCTCACTACTTATGGTTCTTGACCTAGAGTGGGATAGCATTAAATCTATGCATTTTCAAGTTTTGGAATTTGAGTTCAGATTAATTTAAGTTGTCATAGTCTGATGATTTTCTAGATGAGAGAGTAGATGACAAAAATAATATTTATAATGTAAATTTCTAGGATTTTCAATGCAAAATCCTATAAAAATGAAAAAAACAAAAACAAAAAACAAAAAACAAAAAAATAATAATAATATTATTATTTGGTAGAAGGAAAAACATGAGCTTTAGAATAAGCGATTAATTATTTTTTAGATAACAACATTTTCAAAATAGAAAATTATTATAAACTAAAAATAAAGTAAACAACCAATAAATGGTCATTTAAATTTAACATCATTTAATTAGTAAACTTGGACGTGAAATTGGAAAAACCAACACGTTGTCGCACAATATGCCTGCTGGTGTTTTACAATGGCTTATGATGCAATTCACGCCCCAATGGGCAGGAGTTGGGCAGGAGTGAGGACTACTGGAATCGACTTACTTCAAACCTAGTTTAGTTTTTCTGACTACTAGAATTGATTTACTTCAAACCCATGGGATTTCGGTGAACGACTTCTGCAATCCATTTAATTCACACGCATGGGATTCCGGGGAACGCGTGTCAGTCATGATATCCATCTCATTTAATCTATCAGGCATCATTAAAGCAGCAACTGACAACCCACAATGCGATCATTATATGCTAACAGTTGTAAACATGCGGACGTGGTCATGACAAAAAAGGCTGAGAAAAGGATTGATAGCAGAAAAAAGCGACCATAGAATAGAGTACAGGTAGGTGATCCTTTCTAAAAATAAACTTTCTAAAAATAAAAAAATATACTAAAGAGGAGATCATTAGCAGGTGACTCTTTCTAAAAATGAAAATTTCTCAGAAAGGTTCAACCACAATAAAATCGAGAAGCTAAAAGCCTAACAGTTTCAAGAGGATTTGAAAAATTTAAGAAACCTCCATATAATTTCGTTGTTAAATATGGCAAGAGGAGATCAATTTTGTGATATGCAGCTACTTAGATGAGGGGTGGATATTTGATCTTTGACGGGCTAAGTCCGTTGGATATCAGATATTTGTGGCAAAGCAGCTGGACATGTGTGGAATAGGAATTTATTGGATATTTGATATTTGTAGCAGAGCAGATGTAAATAGGAGTGGTTGCATTTATTGGATATTTTATATTTGTGGCAGAGCAGCTCGATATGTGTGGAATAGGAGTGGTTGTATGTATGCTTAGATGAACAAACTTGAGATGTGTGAAAGATAAGCGCGAGTAGGGTGAGGAGATTTTTGGGTTTTCAAATCCCAGTATGCATCTATTTTTGTTTTCTCTTTTGTTGTGTCAAGCATGGCCATGCTTACCTGTTTTAATAATTGTTGTCCAGTATGTGCTTGTTTTTTCTTCTTCATTTGTTTTATATTTTGATTTATTTTATTAACCTCTTGTTCTAAAACGGTGGGAGCAGGAAGTGAAGATAAATTTGAAGTGCAAATGGAACGGAGGAATAGCTTTATCTGTATTTCACAGTCAGAATTAAGAAATCAGCACAAGAGGTATTTCCTGTTGTATTTGTTAGAAACTTAAATTTATAGATAGAAATATAAATAATAGATAATTGAATTACACTTAATGTGTATTTTAGAATGATTTAGTGGTTTACTGAGAGAAAAAAAGTAAACAAAAAAAGGTAAATATTACATACTTATCAAAAAATTACTTCACATGTATACCTTCCTGGGTTTGGGAGGACGGAATCCTGATGTTGAATAAACCACCTTCGTCGGATCAGCGCAATTTGTTTTACTATACAAAGTTATGTGATCATGTTCAATTTTGTAAGCGAAACATTGTATTAATATGTCTCTATTTTTGTTTTCGTTTTACTATACAAAGTTATGTGATCATGTTCAATTTTGTAAGCGAAACATTGTATTAATATGTCTCTATTTTTGTTTCTTTAAGGTCCGAGAGAGACATGTGACTTTGACTTTGACGGCTTGGAGAGAGCTAATTAGGATCCTCCAATCTACCTATCCTCGAGGTTGTGAAGGAGTTAAATCTACTATCAGCAAGTATCACTCATGCATGGCAGGTAATAGTTGCAGACGCAGAGACTATCTGGAGAGTAACGTTGAATGGATGGATTCAATGTTGCAGAAGTGGGGAGGCCAATGGTGGTGTTGACGAATCCAGGCTTAAATTTAATGGGTTGGTACAATTCATTTATATTTGAGGCATTTAATAAATAGATTTCACTTTAATCTTAAAATCCTTGGTTCAAATACTTTTTTCTATTAGTCAAGAGATTATTTTACACAATCCTAAAACTTAGTTCAAAAAAATTTTCCATGCTTTTGGAAACACTCATGAGTTGTATTTTTAGTTTTAGTCTCAATATGCAAAGAATGTAATGGCGTTCAATGTTTGCTTAGAATCATGGAGGGTTCCTAACATATGTTTACATGTTTGATTGGAGTCTTTGTTCGCATTTGTTGGGTAAGTCATAAGAAATGAGGTCCTGTTATCGCTCAGGTTGTCCCTTGGCTCCTTCAGGGATACGGCCGAGGTAACCACAGACCAGGCTTTGGACTGCCGGTCCTAGCCTACCAGCAGTCAGAGAGGGCTCTCTCTTTGGGATTTTAGTGATCTTAGGCTAGGTATTGAGTACAAAGGGTTTTGTTTTTTCGTGAGGAGAGAATGGTCTCAAGCAGAGAGGCAGTGCATCGAGTGATGAATTTCAAACCATTGGGCATGGAGTCAGAGGAGCGGGACTGCTGGTGTGTTTTTCTTGGTTATGAGGGGGATACGGAGCATATAGCTGCTCATGAAACATTTTTTTGGGTTTTTTGGAAGAGATGAAGCGGAGGCCAGGGATGGAAGGCAACTAAGAAATCTTTGATCCGACTGACCGAGGTGAGGTGGATAGATTTCTACCTAGGAACAATTTAAGATTTTCCTAAATAACAATCATACGTGGATGACAAAAAACTAATATGCTCCCTGAGGTATTCATATTCAAGCTTTAAGTCAGAATAAAAAACATATAGTACGCTTGCAAAAAACTGTGTAAATTGTTGTAAGGCCAATTGTAGTTTAGTCCTCCTTTCTGCAATCGAAAATAGATTTTATCTAGGGACAATTAAGATTTCCTAAATAATAATCGCTCATGGGTGACAAAGAGTTAATATGCTCCGTGAGGTATTCATATTAAAGCTCTCAGTCAAATTGCAAAAAATAATAAAAAACTTAGTGTAAATTGTTGTAGGGCTAACTGTTGATTAATCCTCGTTTTTTGCACTTGGAAGTAGATTTTATCTAGGGACAATTAAGTTTTCCTGAATAATAATCGCTCATGGGTGACAAAGAGTTAATATGATCTGTGAGGTATTCATATTGAAGCTCTTGGTCAATTTGCAAAAAAGAAAGACTTAGTGTAAATGGTTACAAGGCTAGTTGATTGATTAGTATTCCATTTCTGCAATCGTAAAATAGTGATAATGAAAGTAATATATGAGAACTGATTTTATATAGACAAATATTTTTTATTAGTCCATACGAGAGCATGAGAATTTTTTTTTGATTACCCTTCAGTAAAAAAAAGAAAGCGCAGTGGACAGCCCATTATCTGATCCTTTAAATGATCTTTGATCTCTCAGCCAACAAACTATCAATATTGCAGCTCAAACCAGCTGGATTGGAAGCCTTAAGGAGATGAGGAGTACAAAAAAAAAATCATTATTTGGCATATCAGCATGATAGTGAAAAGCTCTGTCTAGTAGCTAAAAAAAATTTCTTGTATAGATGCTAGAACATGGGCGGATTCACCGAGATTAGAGGCCGAGGGAAATCAACATTCAATACCAGTTCAGAGGAAAACATAGAAAAAATAGCAGACCATGAGCATAGAGTGGGGTACAGCAAATTCTATACTAATCTTTCTAGCTGCTACTTAGATGGTGATATGAACATATTATGAGCGTGAAACATAAAGAAAAAAAAAAAAACAGAGATGAGAGGCACTTATTGATTTATGTGACAGCCTCGGAATTCCGTAAGGCCCCTCTAAACACCAAGACACAGCACACAGTCCATTTCCAATAAAAACTCCCGCAGTCTTTGATTAATGAATCATACTGGATATACAGGACTAATCTCTATCAGAGTTCATCGACCAATTCTTCTTTTTTTTCTCCCCCTTTAGACTGACTATGGGGTGGTTTATATAGTGAAGGAATTACAGCATTCCCTTGAACAGGTGTCACGGGAAAAATATTAAACAAAATATCTCCCGATCATATCTGAAAAATATCTAAGAATTAATGGTTTTAACTCATCGCTAGGCTGGGAATTAATGCATATATATCTGAACAGAGCTGTGCTAAGGTAGCTGACATTTTTGGTTATGTGACTAAGTGCTGTGCTTTGAATACTCTGGTCCGCATCCTTCAGGCGGTTCTGCTGCTTTTATGTGGCCTCTTTGTCGGTTTGCTGAAGTTGCTTTGTTGTCGTATCGGGCATTTACTTTCCTGCCAAACTACTTCAGCTGTTCAATTGCCCCTGACTTATCTCCTGTGCTCATTCAATACAACGTCCAGGTGTATTGGTTTGGTTTATCTGGCTGTGACACAGCACTTCCAGATCTCTTTTAAAAACAGAGCAGGCTTCCAGATTGCCCGCTTACACCAACAGTGATTGCCTGTGTGATGTGCGCATCATTTTATTTTTGCCTGAGATGATATTGCTGTATGTTTCATTTTGCCTGAAGATGATTTTGCTGTATGTGCCATATTTTGTCTGAAGATGATTTTGCTGTATGTGCTTGCCTGAGATGATTTGCGCATTTTTTATTTTCCCTGAGTCTGCTTGCTAATGTATGGTGATTGGCTGAGTGATGTGCGCATTTTTATTTTGCCTGAGTCTGCTTGCTGATGAATGGTGATTGCCTGAGATGATTTGCGCATTTTTATTTTGCCTGAGTGTGCTTGCTGATGTATGGTGATTGGCTGAGTGATGTGCGCATTTTTATTTTGCCTGAGTGTGCTTGCTGATGTATGGTGATTGGCTGAGTTATGTGCGCATTTTTATTTTCCCTAAGTGTGCTTGCTGATGTATGGTGACTGGCTGAGTGATGTGCGCATTTTATTTTGCCTGACAATAGTATTGGTGCCTCCATATCATAGCTTGCATTAGAAATATTTTATGAGGTCTCGAGGTTCCGAGTTCCTTTTGCTTGACCATCTCTTGTTTTACACCATGGAACCAAGAGGTGTGACCAATGACTTAACGTTATGGTGATAAGGCATCTAGATCCAACAGAGGGGGTATCTTCCTATGTTGACTTGTCTCGCCCTTGGTTCTTTTTTTTTCTACATTCAGATGCCACCATACAGCGAGGCTCCCTATATAGGGACTTCCTTCATATTTGAATTTTGGAGGAGTTTAGAAATTCTAACCTCCTGAATAGTTCATAGCACTTAGGTGATAGGCCTTCTCTGTGCCCATTGGTCCTTTAAAACCCATGATCAATTTCCAACAAAATATTGGATCCCCAAGGCTCATCCCCCAATTCTTTTAATTAAATATATTAATGAAAAATATCATCTAGAGTTATTCAAAAACATGTTGACATATATTTTCGACTAAAATAATAACAATAGCTTATTAGTGAAATTAAATAATAGTACTCAAATTAATTTAACATATTTTTATTGATTTCTTTTTTTAATGTTGTGGTTCACGAACACCCCGGTCAACGGGTGGCACTACGTCCATGGAAAAATATGGGTTGATCGACCCCGAAGGGAATCTAGCCTCGTGGCCCACTAGCAAGGCCTGACCCCAAGGGCTTTGGGGAGATTGGACCCTGTGACCTCCCAATGGCGAGGCACTGATTTTGACCAACTGAAATAACCCTTGAGGCTAACATATTTTTATTGTATTATTTGATAATTAGAATGAATTTAATAATTAATACATTTTCCATACACTTAGAGATTCTATATTATTAAACTGGTATTCATATTAGTGAAATACATGTGATGCATACATATGTACCTAACATACAACAGCCTTAATATGCATGTTAATAATCTTATTACATTGTTAAGTGACTATGGGTCATTAGAATAATAAACATATTACATTGGTAAGCTACTATGGGCGATTACATAAACTACAAAAACTGAAATATATGAAACTTCGATTGGAGAGTTGGAATAAAGAAACGTTTGATGATATTTTGGAGGAGAAGAAAAAACTAAATGGGAAGATGAAAGCCATCCAACAAGATGTCATCATCAATTGAGGGAAAAAAACCCTCATTTAGGCTAAGATGGATGCATTATGGGATGTCAAGGAACAAAACAAACAGGAAGAAATATTATGGAAGAAAATGTGAAAAATCCAACTTCTCAATGAAAGGAAGAAAAGTAATAAAATTTTGCATAAATCCATCCTATATCATCACCGCCTTAAATAATATCTCATGGAAAGGAAAGAATGGGAAAATGCTAGAACTCAATGAGTAGATCTCTCAGGAACTAGTTCAGTACTTCAAACACATTATGAACAAAGTAGATATAGATAAGAAGGAAGCAAACACGTAGGTTAATACCAACATCATTTCCATAGGAACTGCAGAAGGAAAAATGGAATAAGGAGCTCTTGTGAGAAATCACCCATGAAAAGTTTGAGGAGACTATAAGAACGATTCCATCCAACAAGGTTCCAAGACCAAATGGTTTCACTATTAAATTCTTTCAATCACATTCAGCAATAATTGAGATGGATGTTAGGAAACCAACATAAGAATCTCAATGAGAAAAATCTATTATGATACCTTTAGATACCATCTGTCTCACCTTGATTCCAAAAAATGAGAAAGATGAAATCCTTATTAAATACAAAATGATTTCCTTATGCAATTTTCTGTGTAAAATAAGGAACAAGATCATTGCAAATCGTATGAAGTATTTCCTCCCTCAAATGATATCTCTCAAAAATACCATATTTGTAGTAGTAATACGAATCGTGGATAGAACAATGGTAGTGCGTTAAGTAATTAATTATCTAAAGGTTACCACAAGCATGATGTTAGGATTCTTATCTAAGTAAAAGACAATTTCTATACAATATCATTTTCGAAGAAAAGTGGATGAAATTGCTTCTTGCAATCGATATTTCCTAGTTGGGTGTCTAATATAATGCTCAACAAACAAGATACTAGAAACTTAGTAAGTAATAGTTAGGATTAAATACCAACTAGTGATTCCTTAGTTAGGATCCATGTAGTGTTACATAACTAGATCACAAAATCAGAAGAAAAAATAGATCACTGACTCGAAAATAAGCCTCTTCGAGGGGGAGAGTCCTTTTACATCACATCAATGAACAACGATTCAAATGATAGGACCTCCTTGCTATATATAAGATTCTAAGAGTTCACAATATAATTAGGGCCTACATAACAATAAAAATGTTCAATGGCCTCATACCTTTAAGATGGACATGTCATTAGAAAGAAAATCTATTTACTAGGACAAAATTATCCTTGATGTTAAGCAAAGAGTGCCAACTAAACAAGGATAACAAAAATCATAAAACAAATAATCCACAAGGATTTTTCATTTTTGTAAAGATTTGGTGAGTGTTTATCGTCTTGAAAATAACTCTCCAATTTTCACTAAACCTTCATTAAATATTTCCAAATTTCCAAGTAATCATTTACATAAATTTTAGGGGAAATTTTCAAGTGAAATAAGTCTTTTATGATGAAGTGGGTGCAAACAACATTTAAAACTAAGTTCTGGAAATTTGCCTCACCAAGTATTATAACACTATTTTCATTTAATTTTTGTTGTTTATGTAGTTTGAGAAGAGTTTCAATTTGTTGCTTTAGAAAGCCACATCAATCAAAAAAATATGGTTTATAAGGTTAAGTTTCAAGCTCATTTCATGATCATATGTGAATGTAATGAATTTCGAAGATTATTAAAATTGATAAAAATAAGAAAACAACACTATTTAGCTCCATAATCACATGTGACATAAGCACTCTAAAAAAAGAGATTTACCACCTAAAATATACAGTTTACAGTTTGTACACTTTACAAGCAATGGGTAGTTGTAGTCCTTTTTTTCCTTAAAAAAATAAAAAATTAAAATACATATTTCAATCATTGAAATGTTTGTTGCATTGATAGAAAAACATTTGAATAAATTTGTTTGATATGATATGTGAAGGAAATTATTATTATGGGAACTGCAATGATTTTTGTGTTGATAGGAAACAAATATACTTTATATGATATTTAAAGGGAATGCTATTAATATAATAATTGAAAATATTGTTATTACTATAAAGATAAAAGTGATACATGAGCATTGCATATTCTAATTTTTTAGAAAAGAGAAAGATAATTAATACATGGGAAGAAATATGTGTCATATAGTTTGAATAAATAAACAAATATCTCATATAGTTTATGAAAAAATGAAATAGATGTGAACACTAAAGGGCTGAAAATTGATATTTTTAAAGTGAAATTGATTAGATAGATACTAAAATTATTATAAGTATAATGAGAAGGATAAGAAAAATAAGAGGCCATCATCAATAACCATTAAATCCTACTAAATGTTGAAAACATCAATTGACAATTAAGTAGAAAACAAAGGTTCTATTAGATGATTAATAACAATCAACATTGTTTATTTAAGTGTAACTAATTAGATGATCATGTACATACTTGAACACACATTTAAATAAAGTGATACTATAATATTTAAGCTCTAATTATTATATCCATTTTGTATGGATTTTTTATTTTAAACAGGCTAACATAATAATATTTAGTTATGATTAAATAGTTCACATAATAAATCCAATGACATGTTTATTTATTATGGCCAAATTACATTTAAAAATAATAATAAAACAATTCTACATAATTTCATATATCAATATTATTAAATATTTACACCAATATTGATCAATTAAATTGAATGTAAAAGTTCTACTTTCACTTATTGGTTTTTAGTAACTCGTATCCACATTCCTGTGAAATAACTATTGATGTAGCTATATTAAATAATTAAAAGCATAACCCCCTAGTAAAAACAATTATTAGTTTTACTATTATATGTTTTATTACTTGCAAATAATAATATAATTTACAAATAAATTAAAAAAATTACATGTACCTCTAAATTCTATGATTATAAAACATCAATTTATAATTGATCATCAATTGTATATTTATTGTACATTAAATTGGTTACTGTTGGAAACAAATCACCACGATGATATTTATTGAGGTGGTGTTAATTAAAAACAAACTTATGACTTTTAAATGTTTATTTAATAATGATGTTCACAATAACTTTCTAATCATTATTATTTGTAATATTGTCATGGTCATTTGGATGCTTAATAGTTATATATGGTATATTCTTAAAATGTTATTGTCCTTATCACTTATTTATATTTTGAAATATATATTAGTAGATAATGTGTTATTATTATGTATGGTTAAGACATATATTAAAAACAATTATAAAAACTTGTATTTTTTAAAAGTATTTTAAATGACGGTGTTCCCAAAAGAGTATTGTGATATTGTCATGGTTATTTATATTGTTTTAGTTATTTGTGATATATTTTTAAAATACTATAAAGGTGTAGTGGCATACTTATGTTTTTGAAATATATATCTGTTGTTAAAAATCAATGTACAAATGATTAAGTTTACAAATAATTCATGATTATAGTACTTATGATGTTATCCTTATATGTATAGTTGAAATATCTATTAAGTAAATGCAAATATGAAAGCTCAATTCATGATTATGGTTACATATGATGTTATTATTATATGTATAATTGAAATATCTATTAAATGAATGCAAATATGGAAGCTTGTGATCTTTAGTGTATTTATATTTATTTGAGATATATTTTAAAAATATTATGAGTGTCTAATATTTATTTATATTTTTGAGATATATGTTGGGTGATAATACTTGTTGGAAAACATAAATATTAATTCAAATAAAAATAATAAACAATACTAGAAAAATAAATATATGATTGCAAAAGTTAATTTTGTTAAATTTAACATAAATATAAAAAGTAAAAATAAATATTTGTACTTCATAGTTGTGTTTTGAAATGAATATGATTGATAATAATAGCAAAACACATATATTTTTGTAAATTGAATATAAAAAGGTGAATAATATGATATTGAATTATAATTTTTACATATGTTTTGAAAGTAATATGTTTGATAATAATTGCAAAATAGATACGTTTTAGTAAATTGAATATAAAAAGGTGAATAACATGACACTGAATTATAAATTTTACATTGATATTGGCCAAAATCATTATCAATCACTTAATAAAAAATAAAAATAGAAATATTTAATATTATATCATATAAAATGAACTTGACTAGTCAATTTTAAAAACATTTTTTTTTTCAATTTATGCTAGTTTTGAGTTATATTTTTTAAATATATTAAATAATTGTTATAGATAAAATTCATGATCATAGTCATTTGTGATATCACAATTATTTGTGTTGTTGAAATACATATTATTTTAGTGTAATTATGAGAATATCTGACTTTCAAATATAGATTGTAGTTAAAAAAAATTCATAAGTTTTAGTGGTACTATAATAATAAAAAATATTAATTAAGAAAATGTGATATTATTGTTCTTTAAACAAATGATAAACTCCAACAAAACTATGAAATATCAATTAAGAAATTCTTTAAAAATAGATTTAAAGGAAGTTATTAAACAAATAATATTTGTAAAAAAAATCAAATTTGATTCAATTGAACACCAATTTATTGTAAACAAGTTATTATACAACATTCCAATAATTTAACAAGTGAATATTATCTATTTGTAAAAACATTGTACACTCACAAACAAGAATACTAAAAAACAAACACACAACAAAGAAAAACATAACATAAAATAAAGATAAGAATATTTAATTATAGGTGTAACGAGTTATAGAGTAACTTCAAATTGCATATTATTTATATTATTCCATTTCTACAGATTTCTAATATATTATTAAAATGTATATTCAAAGATTGTGCTCACAAAAAAATCCATTATAGTGATTTTTGATGTTATAATTATTTGTATTATTGATATATTATTTAAAAGCAATTATAAAGACTTTTAAATTTTTAAAATTTATATGGAATGACCATGCTTATGAAATAAAAAATCATGGTTGTATGATATCATTATAGTTTTTATAGTTTTAAAATTATTCAAGAAAAAATGATTTTATATAATTAAAAAATGTAACAAATCATAAATTCAAACAACTTTATCACATAAAATTTCATTAGCATTAATTATAACCTTACAACCATTAAATTTAAATAAAATCCAAATTATTGCCACAAAATATTGAATTTATTATTACATTCCACAACACAAAATATAAGTTTGTTTTAACAAACAAATAGAGGCATAACTGAAAACAAGAATCCTCAAGTAACCGTAACCACTAAAGGCATTCTTCATAGATAGCCATGGGCATAGCTATCTTGAAGAGGCTTGAGAGGGGGTAAGCCCCCTCTTTAAAAAGAAAGGAAATACTGATTTCATTGATATGGTGTTTGAGTGTTTACAAATAATGATGTAATTTACAAAGAAAACAGAAATAATAAATTGAATCATCTTCATCCTCCATAAACATTGTCAACACATTTCAAAAATTTGAATCAATAATTGTGTAGTATGATAATTAGAAAACATTTTATTATTTTAATTTAAAAAAAATTAAAATAAGAAAAACAACACCAACAATGCTAATAAATGATTAACCACAGTGAGGTGAAAAACAAAACAACCAAAATTCTACTTCTTAATATTTAAATAATAATAACAATAACCATAACAAGAATCTAAATGACCAGAGATGGCAAATGATTGTAAGAATCAAATAAACCCCACCATTATATCATATTACTGAAAGTACTTCTGTGTTTGCTGGCTGGGTGAAGGAAGCAACGGATTCCAATTCCTTTCACTCCAAGGAGAGGCGAACCCACCCAAATATCGGTTATCAAGTAGATAACAAGAGGAATTACAAATCCTGAACAATTGTCAGCAAACATTGAACCCTATTATGGCTTTGCATATCTACAGGGGTGTGTTTGAATTTGAAATAATCTGGAGAACGTTGAAAAAAGCATTGGAACTAAATAATCTGATGATGGAAAAAGCATTTGAACCGGGATTTATAAAGTTAAATCTGTTCCGTCTGGTCCATTGGCACAAAAATCAAAATGATGAAATAACCTTATATACCAAAAGAAATTCAAAATGATGAAATAACCTTATATACAAAAAGAAATTGGGCTCAGGCTTTACGTAGTGCCCACTCTAGTTTCCTGACACTAATAATACTTATTTACACACTTTAATTCTTTGACGACCTCAGTTGAGGATCCGGACTCATGACACTATTATCAGCATTTGAGATATTCATGGTTATGAGGTTTTTCTTTCCATTGACATTATGATAACATGAATGATTGTATATCTTATCTGACAGTATTCTGATGATTGCACCATTTAAATAGTTAAGTAGATGAAATTATGATGAGAGTAGTAAAGAATATGTATACGCCTACTAATAGTATAATGATGATAAATTGGATAGATAGGTACATTTCCATGATGTTATGATGTTGATGGCTTAAGGAATATGTATGTTTCCATTTATGATAAATGATTATAGCCATGAGGGATGTGTACCCTCTGCTACCTACTTCAGTTAGTTCATGCTTATGATGGACAATGATGTGAATGACCAAGAATCATTAATGATGCTATTATGATAATGACTAACAATGAGAAAACTTGTGGCTAATGATTTTGAGTATGGCAGGAAACTAGCAGAGGCGCTCGCCTATGACATATCGATGACACCTGGTTTGATGAGATTCATATTGTTTTAAAGTCTAAATCGATCTTGAAATCTGCCATATATGTTTAACTATATGCTAATGATATGTTAATGGTTGCAGGCACAGATTTATTGCTTGACCGAATGACTCACATATGGGTGATGGGGTTGTACAGGTGGATGGAACTACATGGGAGGGGTGGGATAGAGTTCCTGATCTCACCCACTAGCACTCCCACCGTGACTTGGGCTGGAAGAGTTGAAACACCGTCGCCTTGAAGATCACGATGCCATGAGGGCAGGTCCCAAAGTCGGGTCGCTCATGAGGAACCTACTGGGGGGTGCGCATCAAGGTGGATTCCTTGATCCCCCGCACCATTAGTCTCACTATAGCAGGCAACATGAGAGACGATCGAGGTCTATGACGTTGCACGCTATTTTCCCCTCGTAGTCACTGGATGCTTGAAGGGAAAGTGGTGTGGCACCCTTGGAATATCAGGGAAATTCTTGAAGGGCACGACCAACTTGGCACCCTTGGCATCACGATTAAACTGTTAAGGTGTGGCACCCTTGGAACTTCTAGGGAAGTTGTTGAAGGGCACAACCA
>APFE030054008.1:0-22917 GCA_000404065.3 Pinus taeda
TATATAATGAGTTTAAATTTAAATGAGAAATATCATTTAACAACTTCAACCTGTTGCTAGACAATGTTTTCAAAATCATTGTTATATTGTAATTAAACTCACATTGGAAAATGATTATAAGAATAACACACTTGATTACAAGAATGACATCGAGCTTTCCCACAAATAACCGATTTCAAAATCATAATTAAATTGTAATTAAATCGACATTAAAAGATGATTATAAGAATAACACACTTAGACACTTGATTTCAAGAACGGCATCAAGGGTTCTGACAGATAATTGTTGAAGGATGAACAACTTTTATCTCGGCAGCTTATAACTCTCTCAATCCACAAGGCTCCAACGTTCTAGATAGATGTCAGGGACATCCAACGTTCTAGCTGAAATAGTATGGGTATCGAGATAGATGTCAGGGACATCCAACGTTCTAGGTGAAATAGTATGAGTATCGAGATAAGTAGGTGACATATAGGTGAAGTTTGAAAATCGCAACGTGTTATTTTCCCGCGTTTCGAATTTCATGATCAGAAGTTCATGATCAGAAGTGAAATAGTTTACATTTTGGTTTCCTCTAATAAAATTCACACGTTTTTGTTAAAATCATGTAGATTTTCCTTTTTTTATTTTAAATTCCGGAAAAAGAAAAGTATCCTTAAATCATGTTCAGAAGACCTAGAGAGTGCAGATTCCCCTCCGATAATTAATTGTAATTTTTTAATATCGATAATCAATTGTAATTTTTGAATATTGATGAGATATTAATCTTTTAAAACCTGCGTTTGCTCTGAAATGGCTTCATTGACGATTTCTATTGAATTTGATAGTGTTGTTGTGGTAAATATGATCTTGGTTTAAAGAATGCACAATCTCAACGGCTCTCGTGCACAATATGATCCATGATTAAAGGCGATCTATTGCATCACACAGGGTTTTAAATTAAGGATATGGTCATCTTTTATCGTACTCTTTAAATTGATAAACGGTATTCGTACAATAGAAAACTCGCTGCATTGTATTCCTTGATTCCTTACGAAGCTTGTTAAGGTGATCTGAAAAAATTATATTCGTTTTGAGGGATTGATTGTCTTTTGTCCCTCGTCGGTATCTTTTCACAATTGCCATGAATCTTTAATAAGTAATTTATTATAAATATTTTATTTATTTATAATAACTTTATTTAAAAAAAATAATAGGAAATTCTTTTTCTTAATAAATAGAACTTTTTTGTTCATTTGATTTTAGAAAAAAATAAAAAAAAAAAAATATTTGTGGTTGCCCTAAGATAATGTCTTTTTATAATTCTTAAGAATTCATATATTTTATATGATTCTTATTAATTTTTATATATTTTAATGATGTAATATATGGATTTTATAATAGTGATTTAACTTTTTGAAGGGTTTATTTATTTTTATAGATTTATTACTTAATTACTTAATTGAACATATATATATATGCTTTTATTTTATATTGAAAATTTATTTTATTATAAAATTTATATTATGCTTTCATTCAAATATTTATATGTAAAATATTTTTTCAATAAACATCAATTTGTATTTTGTAACTTTCATAATGAATCCATTACTTATGTTCACTACTATTTATGTGAAGTTTTTTTACATTCATGTGGGATGTATATTTATAATATATATTGAGACTTAGGGTCTAGGTTTGGCTAGTTTACTGTAGGTTAGGCTAGAGTGGTGTAGGATAGGCAATACTAGGATAGGCAAGACTAGGATAGGCTAGGCTACACTAGGTTAGGCCAAGCTAGTTTAAGATAGGCTAAGCTAGCTTAGGCCATGCTAGGCTAGGCTAGTTTAAGTTAGACTAGGCTAGGTTGGGCTAAGATAGGATAGGCTAAGCTAAGCTAGGCTATCTTAGGTTAGGCTCAACTATTTTAGTCTAGATTAGTCATGCGTTAGGCTAGGTTGGATAGTCTAGTTTAGGATAGGTTAAGGCAAAATAGGCTAGGGTAGGGTACGATAGGCTATGGTAGCCTAGGATATGGTAGGCTAGGGTAGGCTAGCGTAGGCTAGGGTAGGCTAGGGTAGGCTACGATAAGGTAGGCTAGGCTAGGATGGGACAAGCTTGGCTTAGGTAGGCCAGGCTAGGATTAGGATAGGGCAGGCTAGAGCAGGCTAGGTTTTGCTAGGTTAGGTTGGGTAGGGTAGGCCACGCTAGGCTAGCTAGGGTAGGCTAGGCTAGGTAGGTTAGCGTAGGCTAGGTAGGGTAGGGTAGGCTAGGTTAGGGTAGGGTAAGGTAGGCTAGCTAGGCTAGGCCAGGTAGCTTAGGCTAGCTAGGCTAGGCCAGGTAGCTTAGGCTAGGGTAGGGTAGGGTAGGGCAGGGTAGGCTAAAATAGGCTTGTCTAGGCTAGGTAGGCTTGGGTAAGCTAGGTAGGCTTGGCTAGGCTACGCCAGGCTATGTAGAGTTGGCTAGGGTAGGCTAGAGCATGCTAGGTAAGCTTGGCTAGGCTAGGTGGGCTTGGTTAGGCTAGGGTATGGTAGGGTAGGCTAGGTAGGTTAGGGTAGGCTAGCTTAGGCTAGGCTAGGCTGGGTAGGGTAGGGTAGGGTAGGCTATGCTAGGGTAGGGTAGGATATGGTAGGTTAGGGTAGGATAGGGTAGGTTAAGCTAGGTTAGGCCAGGCTATGCTAGGCTACGCTAGGCTGGGCTAAGTAAGCTAGGGTAGGCTAGCATAGGTTAGGGTAGGCTAGGTAGCCTACGATACGCCAAGGTAGGGTAGCTTGGGCTAGGGCAGGCTAGGCTGGGCTAGGTTAGGCTAGGCTGGGCAAGGATAGGCTCAGCAAGGGTAGTCTATGTGGGGTATGGTAGCGTAGGGTAGGACACGATACTCTAGGGTAGGGCAGGGTAGGCTAGGCTAGGCTATGTTAGGGTAGGATAGACTAGGGTATGCTAGTTAAGATAAGCTTGGGTAGGTTAGGATAGGCGAGGCTACGCTAGGCTTTGGTAGGTTAGGATACACTAGGCTAGGATATGTTAGGCTAGGTTAGGTTCGGCTAGAAGAGGGTAGAATAGGCTAGGCTAGGGCAGGGTAGGGGTAGGGTAGAATAGGCTAACGTAGGCTAGGGTAGGCTAGGCTATGGTAGGCTAGTGTAAGCTACGCTAAGCTAGGATAGGTTAGGCTAGGGTAGGCTAGGCTAAGGTATGCTAGGCTAGGCTAGGATGGGATAGGATTGGCTCAGGTAGGCTAGGCTAGGCTTAGGATAGGGTATGCTAAGGTAGGCTAGGTTATGCTATGGTAGGCTAGGTAGGCTAGCCTAGGATAGCTTATCCTATGTTAGGTAGGCTAGGCCAGGCTAGGGTAGGCTAGGGTAGGCTAAGTAGGCTAGGTAGGCTAAGCTAGTGTAAGCTAGGTAGGCTAGGGTAGGGTCGGGTAGGCCATGGTAGGTTAGGCTAGTGTAGGCTAGGCTGGGCTAGGCTAGGCTGGCAAGGGTAGTCTATGTGGGGTATGGTAGGGTAGGGTAGGACAGGGTACTCTAGGGTAGGGTAGGCTAGGCTGGGCTAGGCTATGTTAGGGTAGGATAGACTAGGGTATGCTAGTTAAGATATGCTTGGGTAGGTTAGGATAGACAAGGCTACGCTAGGCTTTGGTAGGTTAGGATACACTAGGCTAGGATATGTTAGGCTAGGTTAGGTTAGGCTAGGGTAGGGTAGAATAGTCTAGGCTAGGGCAGGGTAGGCTAGGGTAGGGTAGAGTAGGCGAACGTAGGGTAGGCTAGGGTAGGCTAGGCTAAGCTAGCATAGGGTAGGGTAGGCTAGGGTAGGGTAGGGTAGAGTAGGCTAGGCTAAGCTAGCATAGGTTAGGCTAGGGTAGGCTAGGCTAAGGTAGGCTAGGCTAGGCTAAGGTAGGCTAGGCTAGGCTAGGATGGGATAGGATTGGCTTAGGTAGGCTAGGCTAGGCTTATGATAGGGTATGCTAAGGTAGGCTAGGTTATGCTAGGGTAGGCTAGGTAGGCTAGCCTAGGATAGGTTATGCTATGTTAGGTAGGGTAGGCGAGACTAGGGTAGGCTAGGGTAGGCTAAGTAAGCTAGGTAGGTTGAGCTAGTGTAAGCTAGGTAGGGTAGGGTAGGGTGGCGTAGGCCACGGTAGGTTAGGCTAGGGTAGGCTGGGGTACACCACGCTAGAAACTAGTAGCGTAGGGTAACGTGCCGTAGGGTAGGCAAGCTAGGCTAAGCTTGTGTAGCGTAGGATATGCAAGGCTAGGCTAGGTTTAGGTAGGTTATGATATGCTAGGATAGGTTAGGCTAAGCTAATCTAGGTTATGGAAGGATAGGTTAGACAAGGGCACGGTAGGGTACAGTAGGGTAGGCTAAGTATGGTTAGGATAGGGCAGGGTAGTGTAGGCTTGGCTAAGCTAAGCTAGGGTAGGATAGGGCACGGTATTGTAGGCAAGGCTAGGCTAAGCTAGGTTAGGTAGGTTAGGCCAATGTAAGTTAGGGTAGGCTAGGCTAGGGTAGGCTAGGGTAGTCTACGGTATGGTATGCTAGTGTAGCATAGACTAGGTTAGGGTAGCATAGTGTAGGGTAGGTCATGATAGGGTAGCTAGGCTAGGCTAGGATGGGATAGGCTTAGCTTAGGTAGGCTAGGTTAGGCTTAGGATAGGGCAGGCTAGGTTGGTCTAGGTTATGCTAGGGTAGTCTAGGTTATGCTAGGCTAGGTAGGCTAGGCCAGGTTAGGTAGGCTAGGTAGGCTAGGTTAGGTTAGGGTAGCTTAGGGTGGGCTAGGCTAGGGTAGGCTAGGTAGGCTAGGGTTGGGTAAGGTAGGCTAGGGTAGGTTAGGCTAGGTTAAGGTAGGGTAAGGTAGGGTAGGGTAGGCAAGGGTCGAATATGGTAGTGTAGGGTAGCATAACATATGATAGGATAGCTAGGGCAAGCTTGGACTGGGTAGGATAGGCTAGTATAGGCTAGGGTAGGCTAGGCTAGGGTAGGCTAGGCCACGTTAAGCTAGGTTAGGGTAATCTAGGGTAGGCTAGGGTAGGCAAGGCTATTTTAGTGTATGGTAGGCTAGGGTAGGCTAGGCTAGGGTAGGCTAAGCTAGGATAGGTAGGCTTGGCTATGCTAGGGTAGGGTAGGTTAGGGTAGGGTAGGGTATAGCTAGGGTAGGCTAGAGTAGGGTAGGTTAGGCTAGGGTAGTGTAGGCTAGGCTACGCTAGACTAGGCTATGCTAGTGTAGGCTAGGGTATGTTAGGCTAGGCTAGGTTATGTTAGGCTATGCTAGTGTAGGGTAGGGTAGGGTATGCTAGGCTACGGTAGGCTAGGCTAGGCTAGGATATTGTAGGGTGGGCTAGGTTAGGCTATTATAGGGTAAGTTAGGCTAGGCTAGGCTAGACTACAGTAGGTAGGCTAAGCTACGATAGGGTAGGGCATGGTAGTGTTGGCTAGGCTAGGCTAGGGTAGGGAAGGCTACCCTAGGTGATGTGAAATGTTTAAACTTCAATATTTTTAAGAATTTTTATTTTAGGCTAGGCTAGGCTAAGCTAGGTTAGATTATGGTAGGATAGGGTAGGGTAGGGTATGGTAGGGTAGGGTAGGGTTAGCGAGGCTAGGCTCAAGCAGGGAAGGCTAGGGTAGTTAATCTAAAATGTTTAAACTTGAAGATTTTTAACAATTTTATGACTCTCGGAAACTATAGATATTTGAACTCTGTGGCCACTAATTATGTGTTGTCACAATATATCCACCCACTAGCAACATAACTGGTAAAGGGAGAGAATATACCAATCATCTATCTATCTATATTTGATAAAAATGTTGAGGGATGACTAGAGGGGAAAACATGCATCTTAACCTAGATTGTGCAATGTAGGGATTATTTGACGTAAATAAAATTTAATTGTTACTATGTTGTTTTAAGCCTGCGATAAATCTAGTGTAGTCAAAATATCGACATAAAAACTAAATTGTCACTCTCTTAAAAGTTAATTGTTACTATGTTGTTTTAAGCTAGCCATAAATCTAGTTTAGTAAAAATATCGACATAAAAACTATATTATGACTCTCTTTTTAAACGATGAATTTTGTGTTGAAATATATTTATATTACTACAAAATAAATAATACCAAATAAAACCTGTTATTTTATGCATCCTCTCCAAAACAATTAAAATCTACATTTTCAACGTTTTTATGAATTTTAGGTAAATGAAATATTTTATTAATTGGTTAAGTTCTTATTTGAACTAAAATTTTGATCACTTAGTCCAATACAAAAGTCATGAATATTGAAAATATGAGGACCATTACATTCTATGTATCAGGATTATTGATATTATTTATATGTGTTTATGTTATTTACAATTATATTCAACACCTTTGACATTATCATAGTTATATAAATTAATTATAGATGTTAGAATACATCAATTCATTCTTGATAAACATCCATACTTTCCTTATAATGCATCTTCTGTAAAAACTATCCTAGATCCATCTTAAATTCAAACCTATTAAGTAGATAGAGTGATAAGATCCTTCAAGTTGCAAACCTTTCTTTGAGTTTTGCGCCGACAAAAGAGGTTTTCATGTTGAAACATTTGATCCCTCTTAGTACTTGATAGATCTAAAGTAGAGATAGATCTATGTTGGTTCACCTCCACAATCAATTACCTTGTCTTTTCTATAAATTTAAGGTGGAAATAAAGCACAACAAAACTGTTCAAAAAACAAATGTGGAAACCAATATTAAATTTCAACAACGAACGCTTTCTCACTCTTTGTAACTCTTGCTCTATCTCACTCATGCTATCTCTGTCTCTCACAATGTCTCTCAATCTTTTTCTCTATGAATATTATTGTGTCTCTCGCACTCTCTCTATGATATTGTCTCTCTCTCTCTCTCTCTCTCTCTCTCTCTCTCTCTCTCTCTATGTCAATCTCTCACCCTCTCATTATTTGTCCTACTCTCTCTCTTTCCCCCTCTCCCTCCCTCCCTCTCTCTCTCTCTCTCTCTCTCTGTCTTTCTCACTCCCTTTCTACCTCCTCTTCCGTTCCCCCCTCTCCTTCTCTCTGTTTCCCTCCCTGTATTCATCTATATCTCAATTTCTTTCTCTAACTTTCTCTCCCTCTCTCTTGATATCTCCCTCGCTCACTGTCTCCCAATATTTCTCTTTCTCACTCTGAGAATGGCTCTCTCACATAATCTCTCTAACATTATATCCTTCTCAATCTCTCTCTCTCTAAATCTATTCCCCCCTCTGCCTCCTCCTCTAACTCGCACTCTCATTCTCACTGCCTCTTTCTCTCTCCCCTCTCCCACTTTCAATCTTTCTTTCCCTCTCTATCTCCCTCCTCCTCGTTCATTCTCCCTATCTCTCATGCCCTCTCCCTCTGTCTCTCACTCTTACTCCCTCTCATTCTCCATGTCCCTCTCTCTCCCTCTCTCTCTTCATATCCATGCCCACCCTCCCTCTCTCTCTCTCCCTTTCTCTATGTCTCTTTCACTCCTTCCCTCTCTCCCTTTCTTACTCTTTCAATATTAATCCCTCTCTCTCTTCTTCTCTCTCATTCTCTCTCCCCGTTCCCCTCACCCAAATCTCTCTCTCTCCCTTAAATATATATCAGTGTCTTAGACTCTCTCTCTCATTCACCTCTTACCCATTCACCCCTCTCTCTCTATCTCTATGTCACCATCGCTCCCTCCCTCTCTTCCCCCTAAGCCTAAAACTTAAATCTTAAATCTGATTTTGAAACGTGACTTCACTTAACATTACATAGAATTAAGTGAAACTAATTCTTTCAACAAAAATATATGGTGAGAAGATAAATTTTTATATACATCATAAACATGAAGATTTTACAATATTAATAAAAGAATCAGAACCCATTGTGTCATTTATAGTCAAATTTAAAAGATTAAAAATAGAAACATGCATTCTAACAATTTTTATAAAAGATACATACTTCACTTCACATTACTTAGCATTAACTCATACTAATTCTTTCATAAAAAATATATGGTGATAATACACAATTTTATATACATTATAAACATGAAATGGCTTTTATAATATTAATAAATGAATCACAACCCACTATGTCATTTAGAGTGCAAGTTTAAAACCTAAAAATAAAGGAATAAATTCTAGCAATACTTCCAATTTGTTTGTCCGTCTATACATAAGCATGTAGTTTTTGCTTCCTTGAATGTACCTCGTTACTTTCTTTTCATCTCTTTAGAGGTCTAAACCTGGATCACCCTGATATTGTCCTAACATTCCCACAGCAAATGCAATGTCAGGTCTTGTGTAGACCTGAGCACACATTAGGTTTCCAACAACAGAAGCATATGGAATGTTCTTCATTTGTTCCCTTTCAAAGTCATTCTTTGGGCATTGGTTCAAATTGAACCTATCACCCTTCTGTTATAGACATTTTTGGGAACTTCAACCGCAATCATAAATGTCCATAAACTAAGGGCTCCTAAGTCCCTAAAAGTTTGCTTCACTGCCTAAAGGAACAAGGTCAGCTGATTACATCATCTCCCAGAAGTTCTCCACTGAAAACTGCTCATAAATGGTCAAAATTGGACCATACTGAAAACCCAGTGTAGAGGGTGCGATGCATATCACCTTCCTAGTGTACAGGGTGTGATGCATTCTGAATGGCTCCTGTATACGGTGCGATGGTCGGGAATGGACAAATGGTAGGGACAAAATGTGAGGTGGAAGATCGTGGAATCTTCCATAAGCTTCCCCTCTAACACTTGCCTCTCTGTTTTCGACCAGGGATGAGTAAGAGATCATCATTCTCCAAGTGGGAGTAGGAACTATAAGAGAGAGAACACTAATCAAGACCGTAGAAGATGACTCACATCCCTATAATCATCTATATATGGATCCCTCATCACAGAGATCCAGACGCTGGAATTTTGTATCTTATAGAGAAGTTCTGTTGGTTTTCTAGTGTATATTCATAGTGTTGGGTGATCTAAGCTTTACTTGAGGTGAAGAAGGGCTTTCTAGCTGGAGGATGATCCTTCGCCAGAACATATGGTTGTAATCCTCTTGCTACTTTTTATCTTAATAAAGCTATTCAAGTTTTCCTCCATATTCTTGTATGTTTACTTATATATCCATTTGTGTGGTTAACACACATCTAGTCCTATGTTATTTATGAATATAGATCTTTGTTCTTTGATAATAGTATGTTCTTGTGATTCCATAGGTGCTCTTTGAAGCTGGGAAGACAAAGAACAAGTGGCAAAGCTCTATCAGGAAGGAGAGGGAATCAAGTGCAAGACTAAGGCTGGTCTCGTTGTTCCACTCCTATCTATTTTCATAAAGGAAAACGAAAGTAGACTTACTTGTTTGTTTCTAAGATAGCTACCAGTCTTAGTGGGAATAACAGCATCCGAGTGGACAGTATTCCCGGTAACAAAATGGCGACTCCGCTGGAAAGCAACTAGATTTTTTGTTAGCTTATATTTCTTTCTTTTATAAACTTATAGACGGAGCCTAAAGCCAAGCCAGCTAGCCTTCGAACTGCATTTGTTATACAAATGCAAAGTAGATCAATGCTGCTTCAGTCTATCTTCGGGTTTTGTTTATGAATTAAACAATCAATCTACAAATAGTCTAATTTCCCTAAGCGGTGGCTCTAGTAACCTCTTTAGATCACCCCTGTGTTTACATATACTGAACATCACTTACTCAGCCTAAATCCATGAACTGAATTGCAAATTGTGAGTAAAAACTCGTTCAAAGTCTCGCACTGGTACCATCGCACCCTGCCTTCAAGGCAGACTGTATGCATCGCACTTCCCGAGTGAAGTAGGTGTGACTTTACCTTCAGACTTTCATTTTTCCTCACTGTTTTCAGTCATATTCAGGAGTTTTTCTATCCATGGTCAGTGTATCTCTGCGAAAACCCCCTTCTCTAACATTATTCTTCCTCCATAGTGAAAAGAACTGTAAGTGTTTTTATGTATTCTGCGCCATTTTCAGTTCTCTCTTGCAAAAGGTAGCATAGTCGAACTGTCGTTTCTTGACCTGAAAGTGTCATAGCTATCATTTTCAGTTTTAGAAGACAATCCCATTATTCTTGATAGTCGATTATACAGTTACTATTGCATATGATTTGAATTAATAGTTTTCGAAGTGTCAAAAGCAATTTTCATTTCGAAATCGCAAAGCGTCTCTCTTACCTTCATTTTGAAAAGAAATTTGTTGAGTATTGTCACTTTCAAAGTAATTCAGATTTTCACATAGCTTTCTTATCATCATTCATACATTAAGAAGGCTGAAAACAAATACATGCATGTGCATTTGCATTTTGACTTCTTGGTTTCATTTAGGACAATGCATTTAGCGTGTGCTCTGTGGTCTTTGCTGAAAGATTCTTTCTTTCCTTAGTAGCTAGGATTTTCATTGTCAAAAGAAGATTAAACATTTGTTTATCATCTTAGACTGCATTTTAGGAATTGTATACACATCATGCAGTGAACCTGAAAGGAAATTTTTTAAGCAAGATCAACTTAAAATAAATTTAATCAATCTAACAATGCTTTGGAACCTAACACACAACATCTAGAGGTCTAGACTAGAGACGTATTCCGGCGTCGTAAAACTTGTAATTGTTGCTTTCATTGTTGGTTGGGTGATTCCTCCACTTTGAGACGACAAGTGCCAGTATGGACTTGTGCTCCCACGTATCGTAAAAAAAGAGTATATTTTTGGAGACCACAATAGGCTGCATCCTTTATCCTTAGGAAGTCGTGTCTACCACCCTATCGATCGCAATGCACTGAACACAACATTCGGGAAGATTGACTGTCATACCGTAAAAAGTATTTTGTAGTTTTGCGATTGGTTTGGTAATCCCCTCCTCCTAGATCTCCAGAGAAGTCCATTTTGCTCCTTTTCAGAATTATTAAAGGAAAAGGTCCTCTAAGCACTTGTCACATCAGGCTCAATAAAAATCGAAGGCGGCTAGAGTCATCTTTTGTTTTTTCTCGACTCTTTAAAATTGAAAAAACAAGATGTGTCAAAGCATCTAAAATTTATTTTAATCGGAATAACATCACAATTTCCCTCGTTGGTCTTTAGGTTGAGAAAATGGAGTCTACCAACCAAGGGTTTCCCCTTGGAGGAAATCCTAGGCCCTTCTCCTCTTGGGGAGATGTTGGTGCACCGCATATGGCCACAATGTCACTTCCAGGGTTGACAAATGGTTTGCCTATCTGGCTCTTCTCTACCTCTGTCGTTCAAAATCTCGTAATTCCTAAACAGTCAAGTTAGCAACTATATGACACTAGAGTTGCCTCCCAACCTTCTACTTCGTCTGATTCTTCCTCTCCTCCTTCCTCTTCTCTTGACAAAGCCGATAAAGCTAAAAATCAAGTAACTGAGAAGAAGAAGAAGCAGAAAGAGAAAAAGGAAAAGAAGAAGAAAGAACCAAACTTGAAAGGGGGCAACCAAACATCATCTAGCGAAAATCCTCACACCGCACTGTCAAAACCTAAATCTCCTTATGTCATTTGCAATGGAGACAACTATCACCGGGATTGTCCCTACATCCCTTAGATCTTAAGGGACTGGTCTTCTCATTTGCACAATGTGGTGTCGTCAACCTCTGATGATCATGTTGAATGTACACCATCAACCAGCGAATGTGAAGCACCTGGACAGAAAAGGAATCCCATATTTCCTTTTAAATTGTGTGAAGGCAATCATGTCGTCCACCATTGCCCCTTCCTTGATGATGCTGAAAGTGTTTTTGATGACCGTCCTATTTCACCGCTACAACTTCCTCCTAGATATAAAAAACTCTTGCCAAGTCCTCCACTGGTTGAAAATCTGGCTGGCCCATCATTGTGGTCGGCTGAAGCGTCTATCATTGAAAATGAACCCTCTGAATCCATACCAGACGAAAATCAAAAGGTCGAGATGGAAGTTGACCCGTTTTCCTTCAGAGTGTTCATCCTCGAATGATACCATCACTGAAGAGAAAGAGAATGACACCGTTCAAATTCTTTTCATCAACACAGACTCTGATGAACTTGGGGGTAGTCCTCTTCTTCCTTTATCGCAAGAAGGAATTTCATCAGAGTCATATTCAGTTGTCTATTCGGTCCCACCTCCAAGCAACCTAGTCATTTCTTTCGACTGGAATCTACTAGGGAGACCCTGTTTACCAGCTATTGTACAATTGAGAATCATTGTACAAGCTTACATAATGGTCATGGTTGGTGCCATCATTGATGAAGGGGCTTCTGTGAGTCTTCTTTCCTCAAATCCTTGGAAATCGCTTGGTTCACCATTGCTTTTGCCTGAAATGAGAAATATGATAGGCTTTGACAAAGGAACCAGTCAATGTTTAGGGATCCTTCCAAATGTGCCCATTACTTTGAGAAGGAAAACCGTTCACATGAATGTGATGGTAGTTCAAGGACCCTTGGATTATAATCTACTCCTTGGACGCGACTATATTTATTGCATGGGAGCCATCGTCTCCTCACTCTTTAGAGTAAGGTGTTTTCCGCACGAGGGTAGAATGGTCAAGCTCGTAGACCAAATGTCATTCCCTGGTTCACACATCACAAATAGTCAAGTGTCGTCCCTAAATGGTCTCTTCACGCAAGGAATGTCTCATCGATCTCGAGTACGTCCACCTGATGAGCACGAGTGATTTAGGAGGATGTGACTAAAACCCCGGGGGCATGCACTCTCGTCTGTTTCGGCAGGGAAACCTTGGGTATAGAGTGGGTTTCCGCGGGGGATATATGACTAGTCTCACACCCATCCTCACAGGAAAATGGGATTAGGCTAGAATAAGATACCTTCATTAAGGTTATGCTGAGTGGCATGCATTTGCACCACTCCCCTTTGTCTATTTTGGTAGACATCGCCATGAAAGCATTCGGTCCACTTCGTGGGGAACTTTCTTGGTAACCTGGAAATTTTTCGCTATACCTAGGGGCATGCAAACCTTTCCGCATGCAAGCGAAGAGAGACTATTTATTTTTTAAATTTGTAGGACCTCTAACCCTTTAAACCCGTAAGGCTAGTCGTTTCCTGGCTTGCATAAATAAAGGATTTGGGGCAAAGATTTAAAAGATGTAAACCCCTTCAAAATAACATCTTGAATGAGACATCCTTATCATATGACTGGTGAGCAGTGTTACCAAAGGGTTTAAGCTCGTTAAAAAATAAACCCCCCACAAGCAGTTTTAGCACATAGTTCAAGATCGTTAAAAAATCAACATAATTCATGAGAAAATGTTTCCCCCAGTGTTTAAGCTCATTAAAAAATGAACCGGTAAATAACCATCGTGAATGCCTTATCACCACCTTTTGAGCCTTGGTTGTGTTCTCATCATCACCTCCACTCCGTTTTTAGCTGATCATTCACCCCCATATGATTGTTTACCCCTTCTAGGAACATCTACAAAGAGTGATTCTATTAGCCATCCTTGTGACACTACCATGATTGGAGAATTCCAAAGCTTACCTGGAATCAGCTGCTACCCGAAACCATCACTCATTCCTCGAAAATGAGTCTCCTTTAAGCTCTTTTCAACTGGCTCGTAAAATATGAAAATATTGCTGAGCTATTGGCCTCTCCAGCTCGTTAAAAGTCATTGGAAGTGCTATCCCTCCTCTAGATTTTAATATTTTTGGACCTGAGGGATTATTACACAAAAAGATCGAGCGCTTGTCTTGTTCGACTCATTAAAACTATTGGAAATTCATCCCTTTTGTATTATTTTACGCTTTTTTGGACTCAAGGGATTACATGAAAAAAAAGAATCATTGGGGTCTCCTCTCCATTCCTTTCAGACTCTCTAAAATTGAAAGGGACCAATATATCTTTGTCATTAAACTCGTTAAAACCAAATAGCGACAAACTCGCCCAAGTGGACGAGAACGAGTTTCACTGTCGCTAAGCTCGCTAAAATATAGCATCAGGTTCACCCGAAGGGTGGATTATAGAACAAGCATATGTTATCCTCCTCAAGCTTGACAAAAATAAAGATGTACTGGTCAGAAATCACTGGGGAAAATTGCGAAGAAAACTTGAAAAAGCTTTATTGGTAGCAAGTCACTCTTGAACATGACATTTTCCTTCTGCATCCATGCCGGGTTGGGTTGTTCCGTTCAGTGGTCATCACCATTGGTCCATCACACCATCCATTTTTGGGCTTAACACTACCTATCCATCGTCGGTGTCGCCAATATGTTCAAGAGGAGTCGTTCAGATAATTCGCCTATGTCTCACCCACTGCAATACATTCATGCTCCATTCCTTCATGACCGCCACCCTAAACCCTATATCGTCAGATTGTTTTCACCTCCAAAATCATTTGCTTCGTTCGGTTTCGTTGATGTTGGATTCATTAAGGTCCTCCGGCGATGGGTCACTTCTTGTCGACATCAGCTCATTATCCAAGAAGTTGACATAGGAACAACCCTTTTAGTACTTTGAAGCTTGCATTCCTCAATGGCAAGTTTCTCACTTTCGGCGACAGGTTTACATCAATGGCCTTCGACCGAGAGATTTTACGTGGTGTTCGATGCCAAGTCCTTTTTCACACCACGTGAATTTTATTGTAGTACCTTGAGGGTCATTGTCATAATTGGTGATTCCTCTCGCACCTGTTAACAACTTAAATCATTGGATGGTAATCAGACGATGTATTTCCGTGTTCAACTCCAGAACATTTTTCACATGGATCGACTTGTACTCTGAGTGAAGATTGAACGAGTTTTGAAGACCCCGGATCTAGTTTCATCCGTCTGGGCTACGATATATTCAGGAATATAAAGACATCAAGTGTACATCATTGCCAAACAGATGATCATCGAAATCAAATCATGATGAGTCCAAATCATTAGTTTGCCACACAGATAATTGTCTGTCCTATGTACATGAAAATGAATTTATAAAGGTGAGCATGGGAATGCCCGCCTCAGCTAGATCATGAAAAAATGTTGTCAAGATAATGTATTGTATTGTATCATATTACAGGTCGCCTCCCAGCTCGAAAAAACTTTGGATCCTCATAGTAAAGCATTTCACCCGACATCAAAAAGATTAATGACCTTATGCTTTAAGCGGAAACTGTTATAGACATTTTTGGGAACTTCAACCCCAATCATAAATTTCCATAAACTGAGGGCTCCTAAGTCCCTAAAAGTGTTTCTTAACTGCCTAAAGGAACAAGGTCAGTTGATTACATCATCTCCCAGAAGTTCTCCACTGAAAACTGCTCATAAATGGTCAAACCTAGACCATACTAAGAACCTAGTGCAGAGGGTGCGATGCATATCACCTTCCCATTGTATAGGGTGTGATGCATACTGAATGGCTCCTCTGTAGGGTGTGATGTTCGGGAATGGACAAATGGCAGGGACAAAATGTGAGGTGGAAGATCATGGAATCTTCTAGAAGCTTCCCCTTTGACAATTTCCTCTATGTTTTCAACCAGGGATGAGTAAGAGATCATCATTCTCTAAGTGAAGGAAGGAAATATCGCAAAGAGGACACTAATCAAGAGCCTAGAAAATGACTCACCTCCCTATAATCATCTATATATGGATCCCTCATCAAGGAGATCCAGAGGCTGGAATTTTGTATCTTATAGAGAAGTGTTGTTGTTTTTCTGGTGTATATTCATAGTGTTGGGTGATCTAAGCTTTGAAACAAATTTATATATTCAATCCTTAGTGAAGCAAAAAATTTACAACATCTTTCAAGTGTTGTTGAGGCAGATAAAGACCTTGGAGAGAAAAGCTTCAAAAACTACTCTTCACTCACTCGATTGAACAAATGTCCAACGATTTCAGAAATAAGACAATGTGAGTCTTCTATGGATTTTCTCAACAAGGATCCTGAATCTAGAGATATTTAGCTCCAACTTCTGAAGCCCAAAAGTCAAGCTTTGCAATCATATGTACATGAAAAAACAAAACTAGAGGGCGTGTGTAAACAGAAAGCACTAAGGGAGATGCCTGAAGATGGTGACATGGATTTTGATGGATGGAGAATTGAATGAAGAATTTTAACAATGGAGCTTGCTTCCACACTTCCAGGTGTGACATGAAAAGACAGTTGGCAAACAACTCTGTAATTATGCCATTTTTGAGCCACTGCGTGAAAGATCATCATCCGTGTGGGATTTCCAAGCTCTGCTTAGTCTCATTTGATGGTGAAAGGCTGAATGGGTTGAGTGAGTGAGATTGTGGACCAAATAGAAGTATTTATAGCCAAGCTTCCATGAAGCTTTAGTTGGATATGTGTTAAGTGTTCCACATAACATGGTAGAGAACTGCAGTGGGAGTAATGGACTAATTCAAGAGCTCCCAACAAGAAATTAATCAACAACAGATGGTTTTAGTAAATACTGGAATCAGTGGCAGATGGTCAGTTGGTTTTTGAATTATCGACGATTGTTATGGACCAAATAGCCATTATGGGAGCAACAACAAATTGATTGAAATTGTTTGGTAGTGTTTATGAATTCGCTTGCCCGTCTGTTTGAAATAGTAGATTTCTTGATGGACCTTGAGCAACAACTATTTGTTGTAACATAGGAGGCCCAGATCCCCCAAACAGATCAAATAATATTCTATAGCTTGGCCAAATAAACACTGTTGCACACAGAATGGATGAAGAACGAGTTGTAAACCCCATTACAATAGATTCATGAACATCTAAAGACACAAATGCATAAGATATTGTAATGACTCTGTTATAGTCTACTATTTTCAGAATCATTCCTTTTTTTTCTTTTCTCTCAAGGGTGCGCTTTCTTCTGCACTTTGTTATAATGGCAAGCTCGTTATCTTTTGTGCTTTCTTGTTTTTAAAATCTTTGTTTTCTCTTAGCTTTTTTCTTTCTTGTGATTAGAATCCTTTCTCCTTGCTTTTTATGAGCTTTTTCACTTTATTATATCAACAGGCTCATCGACTTTTTTTGGCTTTCTTGATTTTGTGCTTAGAATCCTTTCTCATGAGCTTTTTCGAATTTTTTGTGCTTTCTTGATTTTCCGATCGATTCTTTTTGGGTGATTTCTTGATTTTTGGTTGTTTCATTTTCTAGTTAGTTTTATTCATCTTTCGACGGTTGTTTGGTTATCTATTCTTTTTATTTTCCATACTTTCTTGATTTTTTTTCGATGTGTCGTTTTCTATGCTTTCTTGATTTTCTAGTTCATGTTTCGTTTTCTCCTTCATTTTATTCATCTGCGTTTTTCTGGAAGGCTCTTGTTTGGTTATTTGTTTTTCTTCTTTGCATTGTAGTTTTTGATTTTATTTATTTATTTATTTATCATATAAATATTACCAATATAGTTTTATTTATTTAAATATATATTTGTAGATATAATATATAAATTTTATTTATTAATAAATATTTCAGTGTTTTGGTTTTTATGTTTTTCTTTTAATTTTTGTTTTTTCAAATTTGTCAATTATGAAGAAAATAAAATAAAATATATTTTTCAAAATATATATAAAAAAATACAACTTACATAGAAATATTATTATTTTTTAATTAGTATACTAATCATTATTAATATTTAATTTATGTTATTCTATATTAATAATTTTAATTTTTGTATCAAAATTTTACGTTTTAAATTTTTATTCCAATAGGCCTCCCCTTATTGGAATTGGCCATTTGAATCTTTCTTTTAATTAATAATTTCGAGATTATTGTTTAAATTCAAAAATACCAACATATTCTCATCATCCCCACTACATCAACAAATGGAATTAAGGTGTTTAAATTTTGTTTAAAATAGTCTTTTACCAAATGATGATTAAAAACATAATGTGCCTATTACTTATCACCACTTATAAGAAATAGAGAAACATGAAAACCCTTATCAAGATTAGAGAAAAATGAAATTCAAAATGAAAAAAAAAATATTAAAACTTGGCTACCCCGTTACATTCTAATTAGCTTGACTCTCAATTTAAATGGTGCCAAACCTGGCTTCTTCCTAAACTAGAAAGATGATGAAACATGGTTGCATTCTTTTTGAATCATATAGTAGTGGCTTACATTATATTTTTTTTAAATGTGTTTACCTTTCAATTTAAATGGTTCCAAACGTGACTGCATTTCTTTTGAACCATATAGTAGTGAGTTACATTATATTTTTGAAATGGGTTTTTTTCAAACTTCCAAATGAAATGGTGTCAAATTTGGCTGCATTCTCAACCAAAGAAATATTTAAAAAAAATGAAAAGTGGTTGCTTTCTCTATAAAAGCTATAGTAGTGGCCTATATTATATTTTGAAACAAGTTTGTTTAACAAATTTGAATTTTTTTAGCAAGCATTAGGGGAGGTGACACGAGTTTCTCATTGTTGTTTTTTTTTTTTTTGGGCTGGTTCACGGATACCCTGGTCAGTGGGTAGTCTCTACGTCCAGGGGGAGAAATCTATGGAGTGGACGCCACCCGAAGGGCATCAACACCCCTCGGCCTATTACAGACCTAACCCCAAGAGCTTACAGGATTCAACCCTGAGACCTCCCATTGGCGAGGCATTGATTTGACCGATTGAGCTAACTCTTGGGGCATTGATTCTGAAATGAGAGTTTTCCTTTTGTAATTTTCATTTATCTTTTCCAATTCTTATTACGATAAAGGGTTTTTTTTACGTTCTAGTAATTTGGTCTCGTTGTTGTTGCTTGGTTTGTTATGGTTTGAAGAGGAGTGTTATTTATTTTTTGTGAGGGTTTTAATGTTAACTTTCTAGGTTCTAATGGCTCCTCCAAGGTTTTCTCTTTATAGATTAGGAATCCATAACATGTATCATATCTTTAAGAGTGTTATGAATATATAAGGCTCACTACCTCAATAAGAGTTTAACAGAGTACAACATTTGTTCCTATGGAGAGCTCAGGCTAAAGGGCTGGAAAGGAAAAGAAACAATGAAAGGCAGGTCAACCAAGGTGTCAAAACTAGGAAAACCACACCAGGACTAGCTCCTAGAAATCCTCGAAGGAAAAGAGGCAGAAAAAAGCAGAATGAGTTATTGATGGAATGTGGAAAACTAATGATAGATTCAGGTAAGATGAAAGATGTAACCAGCTACTCCTTTACAAATCTTTCATAATGAACTTCACATCTTGGAATATCAGAGGTCTAGGAAGTAAAAAGAAACAAAGGATACTTAGCAATAATATCAAACAACAAGCTCTGAATATGATCTTTATCCAAGAAACTAAATGTTCCATTCAAAAAAAATAAAATAAATAAACAGTAAGTGGCTCAAAAAATATGAGTTTCTAGAAGTCAAAGAAGATAAAACAGCAGGAGGAATACATACTCTTTGGAACCCCCAAATATTAGCATAATAGATGTTGAGGCATCTCGGAATTATTTACCAATGGTTTTTTAGCCTGTGGGAGATAGGGAGATTTATTTAATTACAAATATTTATGGCCCTCAAAGACCAGATGATAAACTCAAGCTTCTAGAATCTCTTGTATAACTAAGAGAGAGACACACAAGAGTACCATGGTTTATGGGTGGGGACTTCAACATGATCAAATCATTGTCGGAGAAAAAAGGTGGGACCAGAACTTTAAGCAAAGACTCTATAGTATTTTATAATTTTATAGACAACATGAAGCTAGTTGACACTGATACGAGTAATGGCCTCTTTACATGAAACAAAAAGAGGGGAGGAGAGTCTCAAGTAGCCTCAAATTTAGACAGATTCATAATCTGAGAGGACCTTATGCTCACAGACAAGGAAATGACAATGAGAATTCTCCCCTTTGGTGGCTTGCACCATTGCCCTGTCCAACTTGAGGTTCAATGCATTGGCACCCCTAAGATCTCATAACAGGATCTCACTGATCAAGGACTTCAAAGGTCAACTACTCAATACCCATGAAGAAATAGAAGCTATGTTGGTTCAGCACTTTCGAAGCATCGCATACGAGACCATCTTAGACAGAGCTCATTTCATCAGGGACTTAACAAAGCACATACCTAAGCTAGTAACAAGAGAGGATAATTTCAATCTCATTAGGCCAGTGACTGAAGAGGAGGTTAGTGATGTCATTAAAGAAATGAAAAAAGTTAAAGCACGAGGCCCTCATGTTTTCAATGTAAATTTCTTTAAAGCTTGCTAGAACATTGTCAAGAAAAGTATTCTGAATGTCATGGAGGACTCCAAGATGAATAGAACCATTTTGAAGGCACTCAATAAATCCTTCATCTCTTTGATTCCCAAACAAGACATTGGTCTCACTCCGGACAGATTCAGACCCATAGCTTTATGCAATGTGGTGTACAAGATAATATCCAAAGTTATTGCCAACAGACTCAAACCTCTTCTTCCTACTCTAGTTTTTATGGAGCGAACAGGATATGTGGAGGGTAGACAAATTCTCAATAACATCATTCAAGCACATGAGGTGGTTCACTCATTGTTAAGCAATAGGAAGGTGGAAATGATTATGCAATTGGACCTAACTAAAGATTATGACAAGTTTAATTGGACTTATATCAGGAAGGTCCTTCTAGTCTTTGGATTTGACCATAACTGGGTGAGATGGGTAATGGCCCTGGTGACTTCATCTAGCTTTTCAATTTTGGTTAATGGTTATCCATCCAAGATGTTTACTCCTACAATAGGCCTCAGGCAGGGAAAGACTTGGTCGAACTATCAAGCATACTAGAAGAGTGGGTACCATCAAGGGTCTCTAACTCTCTGAGACTGGACAGGCTTTGACCCATCACAATCTTTTGATGACACCATGCTATAGGGCATTCCCACAGTCAAAGAAGTGCTTTCTTATAAACAAATCCTGAGTGACTTTGCCAAGGCTATGGGTACAGAGGTAAATCTCTCCAAGTCTAAGATTTTCGTTTTTAACACTAATATTCCTATTCAGAGGAACATCTCAATAATTCTGGGCTTTAAAAGAGATATCCTTCCTTCCAAAGATATGGGACCTCTAGTAACTGATGAACCTTTGCACAAGAGTATTTGGGAGCTGGTGATTAACAAGATGTAGGATAAAACCTAGAAATGGACTATTATATCTTCGAACTTGGCAGGCCGGCTAGTGCTTACAAAAGTTGTACTTCAATCAATCCCCATCTTCTTTCTTTCAGCCCTTCCAGCTCCCAAAGGAGTCTTGCATCAATTTAGAACCATTCAAGGAAACTTTCTTTGGGGTAAGGGGGAGGAAAGAAATAAATGGGCCTTGGTAGCCTGGGATAAGATTTGTAAACCTAAAAAAAAAAAATGTTTTATTTCTAAAAAAATTTAGTTTAATATTAAAAATATATTTTATACTATTATTAATATTAATGTATTTTTAATTACACAAAAACAAATATTAAAAGTACAATAAATTTTAAATAAAGTTTATAAAATTATTATTTCTATTATTAATAAAACAAATTTAAAATAGTATTAATAAAAGAAAGTTTAATATGCTTATGAAGACATGTAAAAATGAAGGTCGGCGGAGGCGGCTTGTTGGTAAATTTAGACTCATGAAGACGGTGAGGTCTTGTGCTCAAACCTAAACGAGGGCGTTGACTAGTCACAAGGAGTGACTTGCCTAGGCCAAGCTCGCTCATCTTTTAAGGTCGGCATAGGCAGCTGGTTGGTAAAGTCAGACTTGTAAAGACGGTGAGGTCTTCTGGTCAAACCTCAGTGACGACGTTGACTAGTCATGAGGAGTGACTTGCCTCGGCCAAGCCCACTCACCTTTTAAGTTCGGTGGAAGCGGCTGGTTGGTAAAGTCAGACTCGTAAAGACGGTGAGGTCTTGTGCTCAAACCTGAGCAAGGGCATTGACTAGTTGCGAGGAGTGACTTGATTGGGCCAAGCCCGTTCACCTTTCACCTGCAAAGGTTTGGTCTCGTGACCATTATATGATCTGCTAAGTCATCCGTGCCATTGTGGAGGTTACGAGTTCAAGTCTCGTCTTAACCGAGGGCCATTCTTGTGGGCTAGGCGGTTCCTCCTAGAGGTTATAGTGGTAGCTAGTGGGATTCAACCCTGTGTAACATGAGTATGATACCACCATCGTTACTGATTCTGCTAGTCAACAAAAAAAGAAAAAAAACATGTAACAATGGTCTAATTTGTTATGATAAATTAGCTAATGTACAATACAACTCCTTTTTTTAAATTTCAATTCAATAAAATTGCAATCCAGTGCACTTGTTAAAGAATAGCTCACATAGTGGAGGAAGGAGTTTCAAATATAGGTTTTGAATTTTAGATTGAGGTGAAATTTTCTATGAGAGTTTAGCCAATGTACGGTACAACTCTTCTTGCAAAAGTGTAATGTAATAGAATTGCAATGTAATACACTTGTTAAAGAATGACTAACATAGTGCACAAATAATTGAGGTTTTGAGTTTTAAGTTAAGGTTTAATTAAAAATAATCGAATAAATTTCAAATTTAGTTTTTGAGTTTTAGATTAAACTTTAATTAAAAATAACCAACGTAAATAGTTATATTATAAAACTAAAGTATACAACTATTAGTTATTAGTGATTGAAGATTTTTTATAAACAAGTTGGTTTTTATATTACAATATAATACATTAATATAAATTATAAATTTTATATTAAGAATATTTAAATAATAAGAATTAAAGAATCTATATTTTTAATAAAAATTAAAATATTAAAAGATAACTCAACTATAAAATATCAACTAATATACTAAATCACAATCAATAATTATAGTACAATAAACAATAAAATAAGCTTGATAAATATACTCTATAACATTAGGTTTGTTATTAATATATTACTATCTATAAGTACAAGTATTACACATATATTAATATATCAAAAATTATTCCCATGGGGCTTTGGATTGACGGTGAATGGTTGCATTGTTGAGGCACTCCTTGCGATAGGTCACCGGTTCAAATCCCCCGTGGGTGCTTAGATAGTAT